>JASDQU010307834.1:20861-33573 GCA_032191745.1 Picea mariana
ACTAAACAATGTTTAGTTGAATTCAAGATAGGGGGATATAATGATAAAATATTGTGTGATGTTATTCCGATGGATGTTTGTCATCTATTGCTAGGTAGACCATGGCAATATGACATGAATGTGATTCATGATGGGAGAATGAACACATACACCCTGGAGAAGAATGGGAGAACTCACATGTTGCTTCCAATCAAGGATAAGGAAGTGAAGCCTGAAGTAAGCAACATTGTACTTCTCATGAGTGGGAAGTAACTTCTTACCGAGGTAAAGAAGAAAGAAGAACCACAATTCTTTGTGGTCAGGGACCCAAGGATTGTTTTGACCAGCACAAGAGTAGATGATTTACCTGAAGAGATTCAGGAACTACTGGAAGAGTTCGCTGATATAGTAGTGGACGAACTACCTCATTCGTTGCCACCGATCAGAAGTGTGAGCCATCATATTGATCTCATACCAGGATCCAGTTTTACAAACAAAGCCACGTATAGATTGACGCCGCAAGAGAATGAGGAGGTCAAAAGGCAAGTCCAAGATTTGATGGACAAAGGTTTGGTCAGGGAAAGCTTGAGTCCGTGTGTTGTTCCAATAGTACTCAGTCCGAAGAAAGATGGAGGCTGGAGGATGTGTACTGACTCGAGGGCGATCAACAAGATAACCATCAGGTACAGATTTCCATTGCCAATGATGGATGATCTGATGGATTGCTTGAGTGGAGAAAAATTCTTTTCAAAGGTTGATTTGACAAGCGGATATCACCAAATTCGCATGAGAGAAGGTGATGAATGGAAGACAACATTCAAAACCAACAAAGGGTTATATGAATGGCTTGTTATGTCGTTTGGCTTAACAAATGCACCGAGTACTTTTATGAGATTGATGAATGAAGTCCTGAAGGATTTCATCGGAAAGTTTTTCATTGCATTTGGATGACATACTGATTTTCAGTAAATCAGTGGCAGAACACTTGAAGCATTTGGCTATAGTGATGAAGAGGCTACAACAAGAGAAGTTGTTGATAAACATGAAGAAGTCCTCATTTATGAAAACGTAACTCATTTATCTGGGATTCGTTATTTCTGCAGATAAATTGAGGATGGATCCAGATAAGGTGGAAGTGATCAAGAATTGGCCATCACCGAAGAATATTTTTGAGGTGAGAATTTTTCATGGATTGGCTAGTTTATACCGAAAATTCATCAGGAATTTCAGTGGAATTAGCGCCGCAATGATGGACACAGTGAAGAAGAGACACAAGTGTTTTCACTGGACTGAAGAGGCTAAGAAGAGTTTTAATCTGTTGAAGAGGAAGATCATGGAACAACCAGTTTTGGTGTTGCCGGATTTCCAAAAGACATTTCAAGGGAAATGCGATGCAAGTGGATTTGCAGTAGGGGCAGTCTTGAGTCAAGAAGACAGGCCGATAGCATACTTCAGCGAGAAGCTGAATGAAGAGAAAGTGAAGTACTCCACTTATGACAAGGAGTTTTATGCTATCATATAGGCATTGAAGAAATGGAGGCATTACTTGATCCCGAAAGAATTTGTCCTATACAGTGACAATCATGCATTACAGTTTGTGACTCAACAGGAGAAGTTGAATCAGATACATGTTAAATGGGTAGAATATATGCAAAATTTCACTTTTGTGATTAAACATATTTCTGGTACTGCTAACAAAGTTGTTGATGCTTTGAGCAGGAAATGTTTGCTGTTGCAAGAGTTCAAAGTCAAAACATTGGGTTTTGATGATCTCAGGGCCATGTACACAAATGATCCAGATTTCTAGGAGGCATATGAAGCAGCTGAGAATCTAGTTCTCAGAGATAGGAGCCAGTGGGCCGAATACATGATCCAAGAAGGATTGTTGTTTAAGGGCAATCAACTGTGTATTCTGAATTGCTCCATGAGGGAGAATCTGCTGAAGGAGAAACACAGTGGAGGATTGGTCAGACACTTCAGTCATGACAAGACATTCACAAGGCTGAGTGAGTCATACTTCTGACCAGGGATGCGATCTGAGGTCAAGAGATTTGTGGAAAGATGCAGAATTTACTAGCATTCGAAGGGAAGGAGACAGAATGCAGGGTTTTATCAACCATTGCCCATACCTGAGAGGCCATGGGATGCAATTAGCATGGATTTCATATTGGGGTTGCCAAGAACGCAAAGACGTTTTGATTCAATCTTTGTGGTGGTGGATAGATTTTCCAAGATGGCACACTTTATTCCATGTCAGAAAACCAGTGACGCAACTCACATTGTGAACCTGTTTTTCAAAGAGGTCATTCGACTTCACGACTTACCAAGAAGCATAGTTTCAGACAGGGATACGAAGTTCGCAGGACACTTTTGGAGAACATTGTGGAAGAAGCTGGGAACTAGCTTGTCGTTTAGTTCAGCTTATCATCCTCAGATGGACGGACAGACAGAAGTGGTGAACAGGAGTCTGGGAGACTTACTGAGAAGCTTGGTGACAGAGCACCATAGCCAGTGGGATAATATATTGCCGCAGGCAGAGTTTGCGTATAACAACTCAGTAAACAGAAGCACAGGGCAGAGTCCATTTCAGATTGTTTATGGCATGCAGCCGAGTGGAATTTCTGAATTGAGGGATTCAGAACAGACTGCGACTAGGAGCATGAGTGCAGAAGATTTCACAGAGGCAATGAAGGAACTTCACAGCCAGGTGAAGGAACGATTGCAGAACTCAAGCCAGGAGTATAAGCGGAGAGCAGATCAGCACAAAAGACAACTTCAGTTTGAAGTTGGTGATTTGATTTTGGCACATTTGAGAAAGGAAAGGTTTCCGAGAGGAACGTATAACAAACTGAAGATGAATAAAATCGGACCATGTAGGGTCTTGAAGAAGTTTGGGGAAAATGCTGATGAGATTGAATTACTCGATGGGATCGAAATTTCTCTGATATTCAATATCTCAGATTTGTACCCATACAAAGCTAAGGAAACAGGAACACAAGATAAGCTGTCAGTGATCCAGTGGCGAAAGTAGATGCCAGTTGCAGAAAAGCCATAGATGGAACACATACTGGATAAAAGAGTGAGCAAGAAGACTAGGTGAAAGCAATACTTTGAGTATCTGGTCAAGTGGAAGAACCATCCAGTTGAAGATGCCAGCTGGGAGAGCGAAGCAAAGATACAGAAGCATGGAAAGACCGTGCGTGAGCTTATGGACAGGAGCCCATGAAAATTTTTAAGCGAGGGAGTATGATGTAGGAGCATCGCCAGCATCAAGCGAGCCAGCGCGGAGACAACAGACAACTGGAAAAGCGCCCAGCACAAATTTTGAAACCACCTTGAAGTTGATGCGCGATCTTAAATGAAACAATTAAGGAGCGCACTTGTATAATGTAAACAGACCTTGAGCAATTCACTCTCGTCCTTAGTAGATAGAAGCCATTTATGAAAATTAAATGTAAGTAGGTAGAATTGAATGTGTAGATTAGACAGTTTTAGAGCGCAAGAGGGAAACGAGATATAGACACCCTCATTGTACATTGTAACATTAGCATGAAGAAGAGCATAGAAGAGAAGAGGAAGAGCATGTAGAGAGCTGTGTAAGAACACCCATGTACAGATATTTGAATTAATAGAAAAAGCTTTGATTCAAAATTCATGGCGTTGTGTTTGTTCTCTGTGTATGTATGTTGATTGATATGCTCATGAATGTTTACTTCCTGTTATACATTTGCTTTATATGCTGTGTATATGATTTCATGTTTTTAATTTGAAGTCTGAGAGGAAGTAGGAATGAGTTTCAATTGTTTCTCTATCTGAGCAAGAGTTCCTGCAAGGAGTGCAATTAAAGTTGTCTGCTAGGAGTGCGTTGACAGAGAGTTCAGATAGGGTAACTTTTGTTCTCATTCACCCAGAAGTGCAATTGAGGTATAGGAGCCGTGCAAGGAGTGCACAGGCTGAGTGAAGTCTCTGGGTTGCGAACCTGAGCAAAGAATTTAGAGACTGCTACTGCAAGAGTGCGCAGAGTCGAAGGAAATTCAAACCCTTGAAGGTGTTTGAAAGTTTTCCACAAGGAGTGCGTGCAAAGGTTGTCATTTCCGAGGATTTGGAAACCGTGGAAAAGCTCAGGAAGGATAAGGCCTTCGAAACCATTGAAGGACAATGTAGAGAAGTTGCGACTGGGAATATTGAGGAGGCATCGTAAGTTTGCGCCGTAGGTTGACAAGTTCGTGGAAGAACATTTAGTTCATTCATAGGAAACGTCAAGGAAGGAATGGAAGGTCGAAATTCTTGAGGAGAAAATGCGAAGTCCCGCTAGCCGTTAGATCTCACAGAGAAGTAGGGGAGATACTGCAGGTATTCCTGGAGATTCTAAAGCTCAGGAGGGATAAAACCGTCGATCCAAGGAAACAAAGGCCATTGGATTCACACGTGGCCTCATGTATCATGGTTTCATAAGTCGAAGTCCCGTAACTTTGCAACGGGAATTGCGAAATCGCGAAACACGAAATCTCGATAGTTGAAAGGACAGTGTGGGGCCAGGGAAGTCAGGGAGGTAGATAGATGGCACATTATCGTCGCGAGGTCAAAGACCATTGACCATTTCGGAGTTTCGTGGGGTGAAGTCCTGAAATATCTGCATCAGGATTTGTGATATTGCGAAGTCCGAAATCCCTATGGAGTAGAAAGGCGTTGAAAAGTCAACCCCGCGAGCGCATCGGAGGATTGACATATCGGGATTCGGGAGTCGAAGAGGTGAGTCCTTTGACATCGTGATTACTGAAATCGCGATAAGGAAAGTTCCGAAAAGGAAAGAGAAGGGTCAGCGTTGACTGTTGTCGGGTTTCAAGGATTTGAGAGACAAGCGGTTGACCTTTGGATTCACGAAAGCGCGAAATCCGATCTCCCAAGTAAAAAGAGGGGATCCTGCGAAGTTGTTGTGGGTGCAGATTTTCCGAAAGGGAAATATAAGAGCTGTTAAGAGTTCTTCGGGCCAATGAAGAAAGAAAGATCCTATGTTGACGTGGACCTTCCGACCCGCAGGTTGTGGAGAGAGCATGCATTGACATCATAAATATTAGAGTATATTTATAAGCTATTAATATAAAAACTTTTAAATTTAAGTCAATATATTATAAAAATATAAATGTATATGATTAAATAATTATGTTAGGTGTCTATATTGTAATGACTATATGTTTATAGTATATTAATACAAATGTTTCAATACTTAAATTAATAGATTATAAAAATGTTTCTATATTTTAAATCAATAGAATATAAAAATGAAAATGTATATTATTAAATAATTAAAAGGTTTTGATATTCAATATATATATACATATTCTATGTTATAATATATTTACACTTTATCGCTTTAAATATATATGTTATTAAATAATTAGTAGGGTTTGATGTATTTTCATGTTGGATATTGATTTTGGTATATCAATATTTAGGAAAGGTTAAATTTTTTTTTGTAACTTTACGTCAATTAAGAAAGGTTAAAATCTTATGTAATTCTTCACAGCAAAATTTCATAAATGCATCTCAAGTGCCTTACAATTTTTTTGGTATATTTAAAAAATATTGGTTGTTAGTGATCACTAAAGTCTCATTGTGTGGAAATATAACTTGGAATTCATCTCAGCTTTTTGGTTTTAGCTTTTTAGTTTTACCTTAATATCTTTTAATATGTATTTGGTTTTCCATTCACAATGTATAATTTACACAATAAGCTAAAGAGGAAGACACCTTAAAGATCAAAATGAAATTTTTTTTCACTTTTAAGAAAAGTAATAATCTAAATTTGTATACATATGTAAATGAATATACATTATTTTTTACTCTTAAGCAAATTATTATTATTTGTGATTGTTGGAAGTGAGTGTGTTCAACTTTGGAGTTATAGGATTGTTGAAAATATTTTGTGAAATGTGTCATGAATATGGACTTTGTGAAATATTCATTTTCCATCCAAAAACAAAATTATACACTCTTTAAACAATATATATACCCCAATTCACTTCAGTGTTTCCTTTAAAAATATACTATTTAAAATATTTGATATATATGTTATTTATTACTTATAGTTTCAAAAATATTTATTTTAAAAAATAAAATAAAATTCATTTTTATATGTAAAATACAATTATATATATACAATATGTTGTGTTAATATTATTTTTATTCCAAACACTTATCTTTTATGTATAAAATAAGAAATTA
This sequence comes from Picea mariana, assembly GCA_032191745.1. Classification (NCBI taxonomy): domain Eukaryota; kingdom Viridiplantae; phylum Streptophyta; class Pinopsida; order Pinales; family Pinaceae; genus Picea; species Picea mariana. The sequence goes on from JASDQU010307834.1 coordinate 27,066, forward strand.
AATATCCTACTAAAACTAAGCTCTATTGATTCCAGTGACATCTTTGTGATATCAATTAAATATTTTTTATTCCAATATATATTTAATTAACTTTGCATCCCAATCCATATTTTAATATATATTTATACACTATTATTTGTGTTGAATATATATGATCTCCAAACTTCACATTCATAAAGACATATAGAGTATATAACATTGAAAAGAAGGAGTTCATTTAAATTTTGTTATCTTGCATTTATTTTATTATGAAATATATGTTTTTCACTTCTATGAAGTGTTTTCCTCTTTTACTCATGGATGCCTCATTATTGATACATTCCAGGTTCTCCACTTTTACTTATACATGTCTTTTATTTATATGCATTAAAATCTTATCTCTTTATTATTTTTTGTAATTAAAAAATTTGATTCTAAATATATATAAGATGAGATTGCATTCATTAAGTAATATATATAATGTGTTAAGATTGCATCTATTAAGTGAGATATATAAGTTTTTAAGATTACATCCATTAAGTGATATATATAATGTGTTAAGATTGCATCCATTAAGTGAGATATATAAGATGTTAAGATTGCATCCATTAAGTGATGGATTCATTTATAGCTTGGTTAACATTTTGGAGCTCATGATTACTTTATAAACCTTTTTATGTATAACAATTACGAAATAAGTAAAAAACTACATTTACTTTGTAATCTGAGGCAATTAATCTTTTATTTATTGTATTTGGGTTTCAATAAGTTTTAATTATTGAAAAAGACCAAACATAACTTATAAGTTATGATTATTTGAAAAAACTAGATATAATTTATTTTCTATAAGTTCTTGGAAAAACTTAGATAAAATTTATTCTGAGGAAGTTCAATTTAAATAAATTATTATATATTTTATGGAGTATTTTAATAACCTTTTCCTACATTTTTGAGTATAAAGAAGTCATTCGATTATACAATATAAATTTGTAGTGATTAGAATTTATAAATATATAAAATAAAAAAATTTAAAATAAAATTTAAATTTTTACATAATTTTAAAAATATTAATAAGAAAAACTTAGATAAAATTTATTTTGAGGAAGTTCAATTTAAATAAGTTATTATATATTTTATGGAGTGTTTTAATAACCTTTTCCTACAATTTTGACGATAAAGAAGTCGTTCGATTATGTAATATAAATTTAAAAAGTCATTCGATTATGTAATATAAATTTGTAGTGATTAGAATTTATAAATATATAAAATAAAAAAATTTAAAATGAAATTTAAATTTCTACATAATTTTAAAAATATTAATAAAATTTAGATTATTATAAAACCTTAATAATATTTAAAATTTATTTTATAATTTTAAAAACTTTATTATTAAAAAAATAACTATTATAGCATTAATTTTTTAAGAAAAAAATAATTACACTTTTTTTATATTAAAGAAGATTTAACAAGTGTAAGGCCCTTCACAGTATCAACAACGTCTTCTGAGCTTGTCATCAACCTTGTAGCCTTGAGCTTCTCTTCAAATGTTGTTTCAATGAGATATGGAATATGATTTACTACACCCGGGACTTGATCAATGTTTGCTTTTTTATATCTAAGAAGAAAAGGAAAAAAATCTAATTAAATACATTTTGAAATTTTATGAAACAAAATTTTCAAATTTTTAAAATCAACTCATACAAAATTATTATTTTATTATTTAAATTTTATTAAAATAAATTCAAAATTAATATTTTCAAATTCTTAAAATCAATTCATACAAAATTATTATTTTACTATTTAAATTTTATTAAAATAAATTCAAAATTAATAAAACTCAATAGGGAAATAATACAAAAATAATTCTTCTATAATTTAAACATAATAAAATTTAGTAAATTGTTTCTACTAAAAATATCAAAAAAATTGCATATTATGGGAGAATTTAAGCTAGTAATCTATTGGTTGACTTGTATACCAAAAAAAAAGTTTGATATATATTCCTAGACAATGAAAAGACGAAATCACTTCCATATATTGACAATATATAGTCATTTTCATTGCATTGTGATAAGTAATTTTGGTTGGACTACTTCTATTTTTTTTTAAGTTTAATTGAGAGAAGTTGGAATTAAATCTATAGAGTAACTATTAAACCTACACAATAACAATATTAAAAATATGATTTAAATCAATATAATTTTAATTAGTAGAAATTTCAAATCACTATATAATTTTAATTAGTAGAAGTCTCAAATCACTATAATCTTAAACTATGTGTTATTTTCTTTCAAATGTATCTTTTTAAATAATTATTTTTATTTAAAGAAAACCAATTGTATTATGTTGTAATTCATATTTCTACTATGTGTTATTTTCTTGCAAATGTATCTTTTTAAATAATTATTTTTATTTAAAGAAAACCATTTGTATTATGTTGTAATTCATATTTTTTTAGGTTAAGATCAGATTTGACTCAAAACTTTTAACTCAAATAAAAATTAATGTGAAAGTCAAAGCTATATAATGATCAAGGCAACACTATAATAAATAAACACGGTTGTTTAAATATTTGATTTTTAAACTTGGTCAAATAAATCTTGGTGCAATCTCCATTTTTTATTATTTAAATTGCATTTTTAAATGCATAAATAGATTCAGCACCATAAAAATACACCAAGAAACTTAAATTATACAAACTCAATCACTAAAATATGGAGTTTCAACAAATTTTGACCAGATTTCATTAAAATTATCAAAAAAAAATCTCAAAAAAAAATAAAAAATAAATAAATAAACTTCCTTACCCATCCACACGCACATGTCGTGCATACCACGCACGATGTGCTGTCGGTGGAAAGAGATGCAGAGTATGTGGTTACGGGGAGACGCCGCAAGATGTGGGACGGCTGTAATTTTGTATAACACGTCCCAATTTTTAAATTACAACACGTCCCACTTGCCTTATGGACGTGGACGTGGACGTCAACTCCCAATTGTTTCTTATGTCGGTGGATGCCACCTGTTTTGTATAGTGAGTTGGCAAAGGAATCAATCCTTGTGCCTTATGTTGGCCGATGATAATAAAAACAATTTAATAATAAAAGATAAGGATAATAAATTTCGCGACTTTTTCCGACGAAATAAGAAACTCAGAAATCAACGAGTATTGTTTTGTTTTCAATCGTTTCACTAATTATTGAGGTTTTGATACACAGCGAAGACTCAAGAGTAGCAAAGGCGCAGCTGGTGGGTACTTTGAACCTGTGAAATAATTCAGACGAAAATATTGAAGTTGAGCGCCCATTCCCAATCTCTGCAAAACATCTTGGATCTTACTTTTTTGGTATTCTTATCAGATGGCACACCTTAACTTGACACCAGCTCGTGAAGCAACATCCTTCGCATCCTCCTCCACATCCACTTCACATGGCAATACCAACAGCTGTGTCTATGATATATTTATAAATCACCGCGGTCCCGACGTAAAAAAAGGCCTAGCCAGCCATATCTACCATCGCCTTAGTGTGTATGGACTAAGAGTATTTTTGGACCAGCAGCAATTGCAAAAGGGAGAGAACATGACTCCTCAAATCGAAGGAGCTATTCGAACAGCTTCCGTACATATAGCAATTTTTTCTCCAGGATATGCGGATTCACATTGGTGCCTCAATGAACTGCTACTCATGTTGGAGTCAGGGTCAACCATTCTTCCAGTCTTCTACAACGTGAATCCCTCAGATCTTCGGTGGACGTCGGGCGGAGATAGCCTGACCATCCTCTTCACATTCCTCCTCCTGTGTGAACCCTTGAGTATCTTGGGCAACCACCTGACTACGCGGGCCGAAAATGGAGTGTATGCTCGAGCTCTGCGCAGGATGCAAAAGAAGACAACATTCGATTCTCAAACCAATAAAAAAAAGCCACGATATGACTCCGACACCATTGAAAAATGGAGGAAAGCTCTTTCTGATGTTTCCCAAATAAGCGGCTTTGAGCTGAACGCTTGTAACGGGTAAGGACTTCCACTTCTCCCTCTTATTCTTCCCTTTAATTTGCTGGATTTAAAGGTGTATCATACTTTATTTTTGTAGTCGTTTCTGATTAGTCATTTTATCGTGGATACTATTTAGTATGGAGTGGCAGCTCGTCGATGAGGTCGTCAGACAAGTTTTGAAAAAGGTTAGCAAACCACTTATGCATGTAGCTAATTTTCCCTCTGGTTTGGATGAAAAAATAAAAGATGTGGAAAGCAAATTGTCATTGCAGCGGCAAGCCTAGAGTTCTAGGATTGGTGGGTCTGGGCGGGGTTGGAAAATCAACCCTTGCAAAAGAATTTTTCAACCGCTACATATCTAATTATGCTCGTTCATGTTTTCTATCTAATGTGAGAGAAAAATGCAGCCAAGGGTTCTCTAAATCTCTTGCAGATTACACTTCTGAAAGACTTGATTCAATTGGATGCGCAAATAAACAGCACTGATCAAGGTATAGAGAAACTCAAAATGTACCTCTCATCTTCTCCCGAGGCTCTTATAGTTATAGATGATATTGATCATATTGATCAACTGGATGCATTAGTTAAACCACTTAAAGATACCATTCATCCAAGTAGCTTAATTTTAGTTACATCTCGCAATAAGGATGTGCTTACAAGCTCAGGTATTGTAGAGTCATCCATTTACACCGTGAAAGGCCTCAATCCACAGAACTCTAAAGAGCTCTTTTGCTTGCATGCTTTCGGTCAAGCCCATCCTTTTCTAGGATTTGAGGAACTGGTTGAAAAGTTTTTGGATGCCTGCAATGGATTGCCACTATCTCTTAAAGTTCTTGGGGCGCTTCTTAGTGGGACATATGATTTAGAGTATTGGAATGCTCAATTGCACAAAACTTCCAAAATACTTCCGAGCGATATACAAAGCAGACTAAAAATTAGCTTTGACTCTCTCGATAAAGAGGAGAAGCAGATATTTTTAGACATTGCCTGTTTCTTTATAGGAGAAGACAGGGATACCGCTATGAGAATATGGGATGGATGCGGCTGGGAAGGATTTCTGGGTCTTTGGAAGCTGGAAAGCAGATGCCTGGTAGAGGTGGACAGTGAAAACTGTCTGACAATGCATGACCACCTTAGAGACCTCGGCAGAGATATGGCAGTGAATTCAGAATATGGGCGTCGTCTTTGGTGCCTGACAGACAATCTTCTTCCTAATGTATCTGACCAATCGCATGTACGGGAAGGATTTCTGGGTCTTTGGAAGCTGGAAAGCAGATGCCTGGTAGAGGTGGACAGTGAAAACTGTCTGACAATGCATGACCACCTTAGAGACCTCGGCAGAGATATGGCAGTGAATTCAGAATATGGGCGTTGTCTTTGGTGCCTGACAGACAATCTTCTTCCTAATGTATCTGACCAATCGCATGTACGTATTTTGAAGCTTTCGACCGACTTTCAAAATAGCTTTGTGTTATCAAAATTGTCTGTCAAGTTTTGAATTCTTAAAACTTTGCAGTATTGTCCATCTTGTTTCTAACAGCCCCGGGTGAATTGAAATAGCTTTGTGTTATCAAAATTGTCTCTCGAGTTTTGAATTCTTAAAACTTTGCAGTATTGTCCATCTTGTTTCTGTGAACAATTCAGGTACGTGGAATTAGCATGGTTGACGGAAAAGGCCGTAAACAATCTTTAGACGTAAATGACCCTGAACAATCTTTAGAAAACCTTGCGGACAGCTGCAACCTAAGCAAGTTGGAGCTCCTTATAGCTGAAAGTTATTTTATTGAACGCGTACTCAACTTTGGGAAGTTACTACCACTAGTATATCTGCGCTGGGACAACTGTCCGAACCCCTCCTTACCTCGCTCGATTCCAATAAAGAATCTAAGAGTGTTACATATAAAGGGGAAAATTTTGAAAACACTCTGGCAACATGAATCTAAGGTAGTCATCTTATTTTTTCTAAGGTAGTCATCTTATTTTTTAGCAGATCTGTTTTGTTTCGTCTCCAAATTGAAAAAATTGCTTGCATTTAAGAATTGTCTTAGTATACCACAATGCCAAGAAGTTGACATTTACACTGTCAAACCCACTTTAATAATGTATGTGAACATTGCAGGCACCTCTGGACTTGAGGGAACTTCATATTAGTGCTCCCCTTTCAGAGGTTCCAGAGTCTATTGGAAAGCTGAAGGACCTCGAAAGATTTGTCCTCTCTAGTAGATATCTCGAAACTTTGCCAGATGAATTCTCTCGTCTGCATTCTTTGAAACACATCGGGTTAAAGTATTGCAAAAAAATGAAGCAGCTTCCAGATTCAGTTTGTTACTTACGGAGCCTCCAAAGACTTGAGTTGTGCGGGTGTTCCACTCTCCAGGTGCTCCCAGACTCGATTGAGAACTTGACGGGCCTCGGAAGTCTTGACTTGGGAGGGTGCTCCGCTCTGCAGACACTCCCAGATTTGGTTGGGAAATTGACGGGTCTCCAAAGTCTTGACTTGCGCAGGTGCTCCACTCTGCAGAGGCTCCCAGA
>JASDQU010307834.1:70577-82309 GCA_032191745.1 Picea mariana
TGGATTATCCCAACTCACTGGAGTGTTTCACTTTCTTCCATAAAGTGCTTCAAATGGGCTCATCTTCAACGATGCATGATACCCATTATTGTAGGCGAATTCTACCAATTGCAGGTAGTCTTCCCATCTTGATGGCTTCTCCATCACATACATTCTATCACACTCTATGTTCATTACTCTGTTCACACTCTCTGTCTGTCCATCAAACTCAGGATGATACGCTATACTAAAGTTCATATTCGTTTTGAATCCTTTGAATAGTCCTTTCCAGAAATTTGAGGTGAATTTTGGGTCCCTATCAGACATAATTGTTTTAGGAACTCTGTGCAAGCGTGCCACTTCTTTTAAGAAGATATCAACAACATTTGTTGCTTTGTGAGTGGTTTTCAATGGAATAAAATGGGCATCTTTTGTAAGCTTGTCCACCACAACCATGATCGAATCATGTTGCTTGCTTGTTCTGGGCAATCTTGTAACACCACTTCCCACTTCCATTCCAGAATGGGTAAAGACTGTAGCAACCCTGCTGGGTGCCTATGCTCAGCCTTAACTTTCTGGCATTCCATACATCTGGCGATGTATTCAGTGATCTCTCTCTTCATACCCGACCAAAAGTAATGGCTTTTGACTACTACCACAGTCTTCTAATATCCAGGGTGTCCAGCATACGTCACGTTATGCATTTCTTTTAGAATCGCAAGTTTCAATTATTGGACATTGGGTATATACACTCTGTTTTTATACAGAAGTATTCCATCAACTTCCAAGGTGTAATTTCCCTCTTTGCGTGGTCTCTCACACTGTTGTAGCTTTGTTACTAAGTCTCTGTACTGCAAATCTGCATTTGTAGCTTCCAAAATTCTATCTTTAATATCATTATTGTACATGCTAATGGTTGTAGCATGTGATTCATGCACTTTTCTGCTGAGTGCATCAGCCACCTTGTTTTCCTTCCCCTTGATATGCTTGATATTAAAATTCGTATTCACACAGAAACTCCAGCCACCTACATTGTCTAGCGTTTAAAGTCAGCTGATGAAGCAAATATTTCAGACCATTGTGGTATATTCTCAATTCAAATCTCCCTCCGATGAGGTAATGTCTCCATTTCCTCAGAGCATGGACTATTGCTGCCAACTCCAAATCATGAGTGGCATAATTCTTTTCATGCTCTTTCAGCTTCTTGGACTCATAACAGATTAAAAATCCATCTTGGCTGAGAACTCCTCCCAACCCTTCCTTACATGCATATGTGCACACCAAGAAATCCATATTTGGATCTGCAATCCTCAAGATTGGAGCGCTCGTTAATAGTTGCTTCAATCACTAGAAACTGTTCTCACACTCTTCAATCCACTGAAACTTTTTCTCCTTCCTTTGCAAGGAAGTGATAGGATGAGCTATCTTTGAGAATCCTGCGATAAACCTTCTGTAATAGCCTTCCAGACCCATAAAGGATCTAACTTCCGCCACATTCCCTGGTGCTGACCATTCTTAGATGGCCTCAACCTTCTCAGGATCCACGATGATCCCTTCCTCTGAAATAATGTGCCCCAAGTAATGGATCTTCCTTTGATAAAATGAGCATTTGCTCAATTTGGCATACAGTTGGTGTTCTCTCAACACTTGAAACACCATTCTCAAGTGTTGTTCATGCTCTTCCTTTGACTTGGAATACACCAAGATTTCATCCAGGAAGACTATGACAAACTTGTCTAAATAGTCCCTGAATACACCATTCATCAAGCACATAAAAACATCAGGTGCATTTGACAGTCCAAATGGCACCACTGTGAACTCGTAATGATCGTACCTTGTTCTAAAGGCAGTCTTTCTGATGTCCTCATCCTTTATTATTACCTGGTGATATCCTAATCTGAGATCTATCTTCAAAAATATTTTCGCACCCTTCAACTGATCGAAAATATCATCGATCCTCGACAGAGGATACTTGTTCTTGACAGTTACCTTGTTCAACTGTCGGAAATCAATGCACAGCCTCAACGTCCCATCCTTATTATTCACGAACAGGACTAGGGCACCCCAAGGTGACACATTGGGGTGAATGTACCCCTTCTTTAGAAGCTCTTCAAGCTACAATTGCAACTCTTTCAGCTCTGGCATTCTCATTCTATAAGGAGCTTTCGAAACTGGAGCTCCTCCAGGCATCAAATTTATAGAAAAATCGATGTCTCTCTTCAGAGGTAGTCCAGGTACCTCCTGAAATACATCCTTGAACTCTGTGAGTACCTCATGGTCTCCAATCTTTGAGACTTCATCTCTGGATGCTTTCTCCACACGGGCTGCAAATAATTGACAACCTTTCCTGTAACACATCTTCAACAACATGGCTGAGATTTCTCTAACAGCCATAGCTCTGGGAATTCCTTGGACTATTTTATGATTTCCCTCCTCATCTAGGCATGTAAACCTCTTGTAACGACACTCCAGGAGGGCATGGTGTTGGTCCAACCAGTCCATCCCAATTAAACAGTCATAAGAACCTAAAGGCAGAATATTCAATTCAACCTTCGTGCTCAATCCATTCATGTCTACAGAACAGGACTTAATCATCTCAGTGACCTTCCTCTTGGTTCCTGTAGCCAACTGTACTAACCAAGACCTTTCATGTTTTCTTCTTGATAAATGCAAAATTTCCACCGCCCTAGGATCTACATAACTATGGCTAGCCCCGGAATCAATTAAAATAATAAATGGTCGATTGTTGATCATACCTTCCACTTCAATCATGTGTGATTGAAATTCAGCTTCATTGTTGTCCAGGGTTGCATAGATCCTTGGCATTCTACTGCCCATGTCCTCCACTGTTTCAACTTGCTGAATATTGTGGACGGTTCTTGCTTTATCTTTTCTGTGGGGGCAGTCCCTATACCTATGGTTCCCTTTACAGCCCCAACACTCCATAGGTGGCGGTCTGGGCATTTGCTCACCCACTTCACCTCTCCTGGGCTCTCTGAAAGATGGTTGTCCCTGAGGACCATTCCTTAAAACATGAGTCTTGTTTCCCTTCTGCCTTTGTTCCTTCTTAAACTTCCTCTGGTCGTCCCAAGCCTTCCGAAAGGTAGGATTTTTTCTTTGTTGTTCATATAAGCATTTAGCCCTTCTTATTGTTTCTTCCATAATCTTGGGATCATCATACTGAATCTTTTCACCAATGGTAGGTGGTAGTCCACTCAGATACCTCTGAATCTTGACAACCTCATCCTTGATGAATGGGACATACTTCAGTAGTTCCAAGAAACTTCATTTGTATTCATCAATGGTCATGTTGCCTAACTTGAGTTCGAAGAAGTCCTTCATCTTTCTGTCATAGTATCTTTTAGTCAGGTATTTCTTCTCAAAATACTTCTTGAACTCCTTCCAAGTGATATATTTCTCACTAATGTGTTGCACCTGCACAAACTGATCCCACCACATGAATGTTTTTCCTTTCAATTGAAACATCGCAATTCTTCCTTCTGCATGAGAGGAATAATTTTGTAGTTGGAAATATTTCCTCATGCCAAGCAACCATGTTTCGACGTGTTCCTCCTTCTTATTTTCTCCATCAAATGTAGGAGGCTTAATCTTATTCATCTCACCTTTCAATTCATCCATCCCAGATCTCTTGTGCTTTTTGGTAGGAGATGGGCTTGAACCACTGTTGGCTTCCTTACCAGAATTCTTTGGGGAGTGACAATGATGTCTGCTACCACTCCTCGATCTTCTTCTCCTCTCAGGGGTCTTGACATTTCTTGATCTTCTTTTCCTCCCAGGGGTCCTGCGACTCTCTGTCTTGCTTGAGTCACTCCCCTTCTCCAATTTCCTTTCTATTCTTTCTAGGCTCCTCAACATCATTAAGTTGAATTCACCTTGTTTATCCCTGACTCTCATGAGCTTACAACTATCAGCTCAGCGAGCCTGGGCGTCTTTCTGCAATCCTTCAATGAGTTTCATTATATGCCCTTCCTTATCCAATCCTCTTATGTGCCCATTGGAGTTTGATCCTTCGACTCCCAGGTTGACATTCCTTCCTACCCTATCGTCCTCTGTTTCAGAGGCAATCTGCACCTCTTCCAATTTCATATTCGGTGTCAGTTTTCAGCTGTCCTGACACTCGTTGAACTTTGCACACACAACGTGCAGTCAACTGGATTTTGTCAGGCCTTAAACCCTTAACAAAATCACAATATTCATAAACCAACGTGAGTGAGAAAACGTTTTGACTTCACAAAGTTTTCTGATCTCTGACGGCTCTGCAAATTTTGAGACTTCAGGACTTCGAGTTTCGGGGTTTTTGGTCCACGAGGCTCTCACACTCGCTTTCGGGTTTTGGGTCTTCGGTACATGGGAGTTCACGATGCAGTGACTCCCAACCTCTTGTCACTTCAATCCCCAAATTCTAAAAATTCAGTTTCCTTACTTTCTGGGCCCACAACATAGCTGTCACCCTTAAAATCCACTATGGTTCTTTTGTCTCCGAAGATTTTGGGACTTCGGGTTTCGGGGTCTCAGTCCACAAGACTCTCAACCCCTTATCACTCCAACGCCCAAATTCCAAAATTTTGATTTATTTTACTCTCCAGGCCCATAGTACAACTGTCTCCCTTTTACATGGTGGCATGTGGCACGTTCAGGAGGGTCCACCTCACCTTCGATGACGTCATCAGGTCCACTACTCTCACTTTTAATTTCGATCCACTGGCACGTGGTACACACCCATGCATCCATGTCCATTCCAAGTGAGATCCAATGGTCAGACCTTTCTCACAGAGTCCCAAATAGATTTTTTTTCTTGTTGAGTTTTCCTCGGTCCATCTTCCTTTCTTACCTATCATCCTTGATCCTCTCATCCAACGACTTGTTTTTCTGAACTTCGCTCCATATTTTCTTCTCTTTTGCTTACTTCGACCTAGTGATAGTCCATGTGTCTCCTGCGAAGTTCGTTTTCTATCTTTTCTTCCTTTTTCTTCACTTCCTTCCATAACCAAGGGCCAATAGGCCCCCAACACTCACCTGTGACTCGTCCCGAGGCACTTTGGATCCAATCCTTCTATTTTGGTTCGACTTTGCGCTCCGTAGGGTAAAATTTTCTTTTTTATTTATGCCTCTTCTCCCTCCTTGTGCAGACTATCTTTTCTATGTCTAGTACCCAGTTTCAACTGCACCTGGTACCTAGACCCTTTTCCATATATTTTTACTGAAACTGTGAGGCAGCTGGTTGGCATAGTACAACTTCAGCCGACTCCCATTCACCAATCCTTCCTTCCATTCTCCCTTCAATGTTTTCAGTTGTGCAGCTCCTCCTTCTATAACATAGGCGATCTCATATGGTCCAAGCCAATGCATTCTGAACTTCCCCAGGTGTCTTATAAACTTATTGTCATACACCAGTACTAAATCACCTTGCTTGAGTTCCTTCTTCTTGATGTGCCTGTGATGATATGCCTTCTCTCATTCCTTCTGAACTTGCTGGTGGAATCCTGCAATGAATCTGTCTTCTTCCAGTTCAACCAGTTGTGCAAGCCTCTCGCGAACAACACCAGTGTCATCCATGTCTGTAAACATAGCAATACTTAATCTTGGCACTAAGTATTCCATCAGGACAACAACTTCAAGACCATAAACCAATTTGAAAGGGGTTTTCATTGTTAATTTCTTGCAAGTGGTTCGATAGGCCCATAGTATGAAAGGAACCTTTATATCCCAGTCATCCCTATTCACACCGCAAATTTTCATCAAGGTTGTCTCTAATATCTTTTTGAATGCTTAAACTATCCCATTTTCTTGTGGATGGTAAGGTGTACTCTTTTGATGGTGGACTACAAATTCTTCAATTAGGGCTTCAACTATCTTGTTGATGAAATGTGTGCCTTGATCGTTCATAAGGATCTTGGGCCATCCAAACCTGGTTATTATGTCATCAAATATAAATCGTGCAGTTGTAGTTGCACTACAATCCCTGACTTCTCTAGCTTTGGCCCATCTGGTTAAGTATTATGTCACAGTAATGATATACCTTGCTCCTGTGCGCTTTCCTGGTGGGTTTATAGGTCCCACAAAGTCAATGGCCCATTTTTCAAATGCTTGTAGGGTCATCTGTGGTGCTAATGTCATTTCATCTCTTCGTGATGGTTTTCCAACTCTCTGACACACATCACAAGATCTAGCATCATCCTTATCATCTTTGTGTAAGGTAGTCCACCAAAGGCCAGCCCTCAGAACCTTCTGCACAATTGATTTCCCTGCATAATGTCCTCCTACAATGCCTTCGTGATCTTATGTGAGGATCCATGGTCTCTCTGTCTCCATAAAGAATCTCCTTAGTATCTCATCAGGTCCCATTTTGTATAGCTGACCAACTATTAGTGAAAAGTCTACAGCGCGCACCACTAGCTATTTCTTCTGGGGAATTGTAAATTTTCCTTCTGTCTCAGTGATTTTCACCTTCCTCGGATCATCACCATCATTGGCATTTATGTTGTAGCAACTCTGCAATTTTTGGAGAGGCGCAGTCCATTCATCCTCTTCTTTTTCCATAGGGAGGTTAGATGCTTCCTTAAATACTTTCTGTCTCACAATCTATAATGCTTGGTATACTGAAGGATATTCACTTTCAAATAAAAAAGTAGTTACAAAATTCTGAGTCATACCTTCCCAATTTGTGGTGATAAGGCACAACTCCGCTTGTAGGTACCGGTTGATAGGGGTCGTTTCCAGTGTGTTAATGAATCTGTGCACACATTGTTCTTGAGGAATGTCACTCTAGGCCTCTTCGCAGCTTCGCACATGGTCCTTTGGGAAACTTCGACCATTATACCTTACTTTGCAACTTATTGCTTGTGCTGAGAACCATGTTGTCATTAAGGTTTGGCATTGTGTCCATTTTGTGATATTTCTTTTATGCGTCCCCCACCATCTTGCTGGTGTGGCTTTCAGGGCCTCATCCATTGCCAACAATCTCTGTTGTATTGGTACACTTATTTCAAAATCTGATAGGAAGGTTTCTAAAGGGTTCAGACCATCAAATGTGGGTAAATTAATTACTATTGTGTCGATCCAACAAACTTCTATGATTAACCTAGCACATCTTCTGGTAGATACTTCATACATCTGGTTCTACCAGTTCTCTGGTGCTTCTTCTAAATCTGATGAACATGTGTTGTCACTTCGCCAACTCATATTCCCATCGGTTGTAGGGTTGATGTAATCATGTTGTCTAGCTGTCAGTTTGTAGATTTTTTCCAGATCGTATGCGCGGTCTTCTTCTATGATGGGATCTATGTATCTCTGACCCTCATATGGATATAAGGGTGAAATGACCCGAAGGCCATCTCTTTCAAATGTCATACGCCTTTTCTTTAAATCAACAATAGTAGAATTGTCAAAGGCCCAATCAATTCCTAGCAATGTAGGGTAAGGGAAAATATCATCAACAATTTCAATTACCTCAAAATATGCAAAGGTTCTAACTCCGTCGATGTCCATAGAGGCATGCTCCAGTCATCCAAATGGGCTAACAGCTTGTTGATTATCCATTCTAAGCCTGATAGGGCAATAGATCATCTTAGGTTTTCCCATCAGTGCCCAAGTTTTCTTCATCATGACTTTGACCTCTGACCCTAAGTCGAGGACCACATAGTCTATATCATACTCTCCTATTTGAGCATTCAAGTGTAATTATTTATTTGTCCTTCTCTTCTTACCAATTTTTTTCACTGCCTTGCTCAGTAGGGGGTCTATCCTTCCTGGCTCATATTGTTTGATTAAGTTCTGCAACTCTTGTACAACGCTTTTATATTGAATTAACTTAACACAAGTGCATAGAAATTCCATGAGTTTTCTTACCTCTTTTCCTTCTTCTGGTAAAGCAGATTGATTGAATGCCTAAGGCATTCCATATTCTTTTATTTATGGTTGTGTTTTTGATGAAGAGACTTGATCTTCTTTGAACTCTTTCCTTGCTTCCTCAAATATTTTCCTTTCTTTCTTTGCATCAAAGATCTGGGTCTTTTCTACAGATTTTATGATTCTCGAGTCTTATGCAATGTTCCCTTAGGTCACTCTATCTTGTCCTGTAGCAACACCTCCTCAAGTAATAACGACGACTCTAGGATCATCTCCACGAGGTTATGCTTTGATCAATTGTATTTGTGGGTTCTATTGAGGTCCTCATTTCTCCTGGAGCTTAGCCAACAATACTGGACAATCCTCAATGACATTCTCAAAGGAGTTACAATAATTGCAAGTGGTACAAGGGTTCTGACAGTCCCTTGCTATATGTCCTGGTTGTATGCAATTATAACAGATTATTTGTCCTTGGCCTTAGCCCATACCTCCTTCTCATCCTCGTCCTCTGTATCCACCATGAGGGTTAAATTTTCCTCTCCCTGGGGAGTTATACTGTGCATTGTTTCCTTCTTGATGTACTTCACCTTGAATCTTGTATATGTCTCTTGATCTTTCATGCATGAGATCGTAATCTATGAAATCTCTATCATCATGCCCTACTGATTTACAAAATGTGAAATACAATTTTGTAGGGGTTTGAACATATTTCTTCATGTAGTAGCACTCACCAGGGTGATGTTGATTCCTGCATACTTTGCACCAAGGTAATGTGACTTGCTTCAAAGGGCTCGGAGCTCCCGAGGCCAAGTATTCATTGAATAGAGGGTAGTGTTTGTTGTCGTGACTTTTTGATCTACATATGAAACACCAAATGTCTTCCCTTTTGTCTTTTCCCTTGTCTTTCTTCATGTCTTCGACCTGTAGAGACAAACTAGTTAGTTGACTCAAGATCAGACTCATACCTAAGTTGGATTCTCCCATAGGGGTTGATTCAAGTTTCATGGTGATATCCAATGCTTCTGCCTATGAAGCAATCTTCTACTGCATCAAGGGAACTCTGATATGTGGTAACAGGGCAGCGATGAACCATTCCTTGTTCTGCTCATCCGAGATCTTAAAGGTCAATCTTCCTGTAAGGGTCGTGAATCTCTAATCAAACTCCCAAATAGGTTCGGCTACCTTTTGCTTGATCTCTTTCAGTTCTAAAATACATTTTGACTCTGACTTAGGCTTCTTAAATTCTGCAATCATCGCGTTCTTGATCTCATTCAATGAATTAGGTTGTGCAAGTCCTTGGACAAGCTTCATGTACCAGATCAACGTGCGGTCTCTCAGTGTAGTGCTAAATTGGTTTCATTTAACAGCTTCGTCGGTAATATTTTTAATGTTCCATACAGCCTCACACAGGAACCAGTGATGATCAGGATCTTCAGATCCATCTCCTTTAAAGATAGGGAGCCTCATCTCATCTACCATGAAGTTGCCTAGGTTTCCTATCTGAGTGGATGTTGAACTGCTAGTAATAGTGCTCTGTGGACTCTGGTGATTTGGAGTGTTCTGATTACTTAGCGTTTTTGAAACAACAGGAGGATTGATATTACTTACTTCAATAGTCTATGTAGTTCCTAAGGTTTCTGTCTTGTTTCAGCGAAGTTCTTCAGCTGCTTCTTCCTCTGGCCCCACGGGTTTTGAATGTTCTTTGTCTATCAGATCTGCCTCTTCTCCACTGTAGAAACCTTCTTCTTCGTAGTTTTTCTTAAAGAGGTTCTCAAGGTGAACCCATCGAAACACTCTTCCACTACGTGTATGTCTAGCTTCTGTGTCGATGTCCCTGTCCGAGTTCTTGAACATTAGCCTTTTCAAAATCCACTCGATCTACTATATCTTCAAGACATTCTTTTCAAGCAACATCATCTTGATTCTCAACTTCAGAAAGTGCAAAAATTTTCCTCTGGGTCCTTCGAAAAAGTATCTCTCAGCTTGGCTATATGATTCTATTCTGTCAATAGCAAAATCGGTGATATACCCTCCAATGGTACTATCAAACCAATGATCTACTACTCTGGATACAATGTTATCAACTCTTTTGACCTTCTGGATCAGCACTGGAGTCCACACCACAAGGGATCTAGGTCTGATCTTGAACTGGGTATTAGCTAACCTAGCCAACCACTCAAACAACTCTCAGTGGATTCCTCTAAAGAAGATCTTGTGAATGTCGGTGAAGATGTATCTTTGTAACCAATCTTCAGTACTCAACTTAGGGTTCTTGTTCTGGGCTTAAACGAAGTCCCTCTCTTGATCTTCGATCCACTTTTGAATCTCTATATTCGATGGGAACTACCTTGAAATTCCCTCATGAATATTCCTGTCTCAGCAACAGAACCATTTGTTGGCACAGGGGAAAACCCATGGTTCATCTCCAAGAGCGCACGAACAAGCCCTAACTACTAGCCCTTTCGGCAACACCTGTAAAGAAGATGCAGTCTCACCTGAAGCAGCTATGAGGGGGTTGTAGGACAGAGATGTATACAACCAGGGGAATATCAAGTGGATACAACACAACAACAACACAACATGCATCTATCTCTTCTCAAGCTATATCTACCCTGCACATTTCATAGATTTGATCTAATAAAACAATGCAACTAACAATATAAAAATGATAGAGATCAAGGCATCAATCACATACATAACACCAAATATACGTGGTTCACCCTCCCTCTAGGGTTACATCCACAGAACTGTGCTTATGATTTATTAAGGTAAAGCATACAGTACTTATTTGCGCTCTCAACTAGCAAATCTTCTCTCTTCTCCATCTTTCTCTCCCCTTCCTACGCACCCAGCTGTAGGACTAATCTTCGCACACAACATAATATATTACAATACCAGAAGGCTCTCTCTCTCTCAACACTTCTCTCTCTCAATACTATGGTCTCTCTCAATACTGTAGCTAGATCATCAACAATATTCACCAAATCAACAACCCGAACCCAGGTCCTCTTGACCCTTATTTATACATTACAATATCTCACCAACAGCCTTAGGCCGAAACCTAGGTGCAAAAACCCTAAATACCAAAACCCTAGGTGTCTAAAACCCTAGGTAAACTTGACCCGCTTTTCCCACGCTTCGTCGGCCTATCTTTCCTTTCGTCCTGCGCGGTGCTAGTGATGGCTTTTTCTGCTTGTTGAGTTGTCCTCGATCCATCTTCCTTACTTACCTTTCATCCTTGATCCTCTCGTCCAATGACTTGTTTTTCCAAACTTCGCTCCATCTTTTCTACTCTTTTTCTTACTTCGACCCAATGACAGTCGTTCTGTCTCCTGCAAAGTTGTCTTTTTATCTTTTCTTCCTTGTTCTTTGCTTCCTTCCATAACCAAGGGCCAACACGCGCCCTCACATTTGGGAAGAAATGTATTCGAATTTATGTAAAGGGTCATATGGGTGGCCAAAGGGCCAAGAGCCTAAGCCCTTGACCCTTAGCCTTCAGTTTTATTGTATACCATTCCCAAAGTTCATGCAGGAAGTTTTAAATAGTACAACTGATGGATAATGTATATATTATATAATATATACTATATATATATATATATATATAGTATATATCATCTGTTAAAAAAAGCGGCAATGAATATACCAAGGGTCGCATGGAATAGAACCCTAACCTCTACTAAATATAGCCAACAGTTTAACCGTTAGGTCAAACCACCCACTTATTTCAGGATGCTACTAAAATTAGCATTAAGTTGCCTAATTTCGCGTGAAGGGGGGTTAGACCCATGCTCTATATATTGGGCATGCATCCAAACACCTGGCATAGATCATGAGGAAAGGATTGCATGCATCCAAATGCATGTATTTTAAGGTCTGCACGG
>JASDQU010307834.1:90841-119200 GCA_032191745.1 Picea mariana
AGTATATGCCCTTGATTTGCTATTAGTTGTATGGTACATGATGTATGGGGTATATCTACAGAGGCACATTGTTGGTGCACTTGTTTTTTGTACTTGGAACACATTATTGGGTATTTTGTTGAGGCATGTCTTGTGTCATATGGTACATGTTTGAGAAATTTTAGTTGAGGTGTCTTGTTTAAGATAGTTGTACATGTTGAAGCTACATAAAAATGAGGTTTTGATACATGGTTGATGTAATAGTTAACTATATTTAGTTTATTGAAGTTGGTATATGTATGGCACATGATTAGAGAGACATATTTGGGATCCTAGATACATGGTTTGATCTATAAACTTGTGATAGTGGGTATGAGATCTATGTGATCAGATCTCATTGGTTGATGAGATTGATGTGACATGTTTTTCAATGATAGGTTTTGAGTGACAATTTTTATAGTGATAGGATCTACAGTGACATAATCGAAAAAGTTTGTGGTAGTGACATGTTGGTCTCCATTTATATTTCATGGTGGCAGGACGGGGAAAGGAAAGGGGGTTGTAGCCTTCTTTCGGTTGGTGATGGAAAACTAAGGTGTTGTACATTCCTTCGGGTTGGAGCCTGAGAAACTAGGGGGTTGGAGCCTCCTTCTAGTTGTAGCTGGAAAACAAGGAAGTGGGTGCTTCCTATGAATGTATTTATTTTGACATATAAGGAAAGTATTATGTGTTTTTCTCCTACATTGGGTTTTCACATAAAATACTAGTGTATTTTGTACCTATGTGATCCAGGTGGATATTGGTGGCCACCCACCTTTTCCAACTGGCTCAAAACAACTTTATGGCAATTTTGGCAATTTACTATTTTTAGCAGGTTTTAACTTCCGGGGCCATTTTGAGGGCCTAAATGAAGGTTTTTAGAGATTGAGGTTCTCAATGATAGCCGAAGGCATGATTGAGCCCCCAAAATGAATCCCCTCAACGATACCTTTCCAATGAGCTATCACACGCCTAAAACGGAGATCGTATGCAAAAGTTACGACCCCGGGAAGTTGATACACCGACTTACCCAAACGGGGCCCACATGACTTTTGGCGCTTCATCTCCTAGGGTTAGGTTTTTGGATGTCTAGGAATTTTGGCATTCCTGATTATTGTAAAAAGGCCTCCAAAGCCTCATTGTAATCATCTTCTTGCGAATGCGAGTAGCCGTCACATCTCTTCTCAGAGATAAGCTGCCACCATTCTAGCGAGTCTTTCACTCTGTATTTTAACAGTCTCTGTACATTTCATTCATTAATAGAAATCGTGTATTATTGTATCTCTGTGTTTATGGTTGCATCTCTGATATATTTCTGTTATATTACTGGATATACGTGATATCTCTGTGCATTTCTTTATTATATCTCCGCTCTTATTTTGTGTCGAAAATAATCCGGATCACTATGTGTTTCTTATTGTTCATTATTTATTTATACCATTGATGATGTTTTGAATGCTATTGATGAATTTCTCATAAAGTAGTTACTAATATTCCATATATAAAAAGTATGCAAAACATAAATAAAATGCTAGAAATGGGAGATAAACAACAATCTAACCAGAACAACACCTGTTATCGGGATAATTGTTAAGTGAGGTCATAAATCAATCCCCCTAGCTTCACTATGAAACTAGAAAAAAACAAGACAATACACTACCCTTTCCTTAGATTTCAATTATCAAATGAGAGATGGATCTAGGACATACCTTTTAAATATCAAAGATCTGATTTCACCAATGCAATCCAAGCTCCATCATGAGGCTTATGGAGAAATATATACAAAGAATCACAAGCCAACGAAGACAAGAATAAAAGAGTCTATTTGATATGAAACTATGTACGTGATCAATGAATCATACAATATGAACAAATAACATTCATATAGGAAAGAAAAGTATATCTGTATTAAAGAATGTGGAGGAAAGATACAACTAGATGCCTTGATGTCGTTAGGTTCCTTCCAAAAGTTCCTTGCTTCCCACACACTTCTTGCTCCAAGGATTTTGAGACCATAGATCTGATAGCTACTCACAATCTATCTTGACAAAGAAAATCTCAAAGCCACTCTAACCAAGCTAACAATGTCAATCCCAAACAACTAACTTTCTCCATGAGATCTCTTCTCCTTTTATAAGTTGAAGAGGATAAGGTGAGGAGGTTAGGATGATCCCACTAAATCATGAAAGAAAGTAAAATCCAAACCATGTGGAGGCCACCTCACCATAGAATCTTATCCTTCTAGAAGCATCGAGAAAATGCTCATTTTCCCACGTATAGGAATTTATGCACCCTAGCTATAGTGCAGCCTGTGGAAACTCCACAGTCTAGCTTTAGGGAAAGGTGTGGAAATTAGGCATCTTTGTACCCTGTGTATAGTGAAGCATGCAGAAATCCTCTCTAATAACGTTTTTACAAAGGAAAATACAACTTCTTCTCTCAGTAAAAGTTATTCTCCCTTCTTTCTTCAGGAATTCAGGCCACTGACCCCTCTAAAGGAAACAAATAGGTTTACACCATTAATGATCATAAGGATGATGAAAATAATGTGTACCAGAGAGCCACCCAAAGTGGAGTTAGAGAAGAGTGATAGTTGAAATACTTTGTCGAGTGTGTGTAGGGAACAAGGAACAGTCGATCGAAAACCTGGCAACAAACAAGTAAAATAGTACAATAATATATCATCACTAAGGTAGGCATTCCCATACTCAGAATACAAATGAATCAAATCATAAATTCCAACATGCGAAGATCCATGTCAAGTAAGATAGGTCATGGCCACCAAACATACACTATGGATCCATGCCACATGACTCAAATCTGAACATAGCCACCAAAAATACGTTGTGGATCTATGTGTTAAAGACTCAAATTTGAACATAGCCATGAGACATATAATGTGGATGTATGCAACAGTACAAACTGAATATACTCCAATGCAACCTAAATCTGTCAGAAAAGATTCAGGGTCTTCATCTCCACCACTCTATAGTACAAATCTAACCATGAGAATACATGTACTGAAGTCGAACATGATAGAAACCACTTGATTACCAATCATTAATGAATACTGTTAACAAGTGTGATAGAAATCACTATTAATTTCAATGACTCCCAAGATACTCTAGTACAATCCAACGAATGTGAATTAATGAGTTGAAGTCGAACACTTGGTGGAATCTTTCGATCATGGGTCAATAATGAAAACCCACTGTCGAAAGAGATGAAACCTTCCATTGAGGCATGCAAGTTCCAAGGTACCAATTAGTTTCTAAGTCTAATTCCTAGATAATGAGTTGAAGTCGACAGGAAAATACTCGTCACATGAGGGACTTAATGTATCCCACATCAATGACACTAAACGGGTAACAAGATTTGAAGTAGATCAGAGTAACAAGTGATTCAGGACTGACTCAGGGATGGCCGACACAATAGAAGGCTTAAGGACTACAGAAATGGCTGACGCAATAGAAGGATTTTTGGGTTGAACTTCTCTTTGAACAAATTGACGACATAACAAATGTCTCAGAAACACTGACTCAACAACAAGGATCATAGACCAATTTGTAATCTTATAAAGGAGTATGATCAGGAGACAAGCGGATTTCCCAACCTAGACACAAAGCAAGTGAAAGGGTGTCATGTTCAAAAGCGACTCTTCCATAGAATACCAATAGAATTATGGCTTGAGGCCTTTTTCGCCAATCTTCTTGTCCTAATATTCTTATGCTCAATTTATTCAATTGGTATCAAAGGATGATTGATCGTCAGTGGAAGTTGTTCATTGGCGCTATGAAAATGTGAAATTCTTATTCTCTTTCTCTTTCTCTTTCCCATCCCAGAGAAATGGTGTCAAAGTGTTTGTAGTTTTTGTTTTTTTAAATTGCACTGCTGCAAAATCTAGAGAGGACGTGAGACGATCTCCGTGAAAGAAAGGCGGTTGTCCATGAAAAAATTTGCACACCAAATGAGGAGTTTGATCTGTGCGTCTGCATGAGGAGACCTCCACAAGCCCAAATCCAAGCAAAGCGCTCAGGAACAAATCAAAATCCACTGCAGTTGTTCATGCAGTCCATGCATCCAATTGGTCCACATACGATCTATTCATAATGAAGCATTACATGCAGCGATATGGAATGCAAAGATAGAGAACAAGTCAACGCATCGCTGGAAGGAGGAAAGCAAGTGATGCAAACAGACGGATCTGGTATGCATGTTCCTGTGATTGTAAAATTATTTCAGATCTCTACTACAAATCGATTTATTTTCCTCGATCCAATCTAATAATTCCATGGATCCAATTTAAGGGCCATGGGAGCACCCAAACATTGTCTAAAATCAATGTCAAGAATTTGTAGTTTGTGCTTATCAAGACAACGATATCACTCTGGCAAATGTTGCAAATTGCATTTGGTTTTTTTTTTTGTTTTTAAGTTTGACTCTTCAAATTTGAATCTGGGTTCTATAATGCTAGACATTTAGAATCGAAAATCAGTTTTGTGGTCAGGCCTGTAGCTATCCAAAATCCACAAGAAACGCCGAGTGCCAACTAAAACTCTGTCAACTCTGTTGAAGCCAATATTTCATCATCACAATGAAAATCTCCTTAATAATTCCGTGCGGCTTTGCACCAGCTTGCACCAGCACCAGATTCAGATCGCTTCCACTTTACATTCATTAATAAATGTTCATTGGAGGGAAAATCACCTTGTATGCAATTTCATGCCAGGAAGGAGATCTCGGTTAAAAATGCATTGAATGGGTTGAGATCCATTGAAAAATCCATATAGGAATGTGAAGATGAATCAGTTCGTAGCGCAATTGAGAAGATCCACTACCATGAGTCATGATCTCAGATCATGTTCCAATCTCAATTCATATTATTTTGAGCAGAGGAAATTATTATGATTGTAGTTCAGTCACCAGATCTAATATGGCTTCGCTCGCACAATTGTGGTTTTTTCTATTTCACTGAGGAAGTAAAAAATTTTAGAAGTTCTCAACAACTTCAGAATCTTTTGAGCATTGTCACGAAATGAATCTACCTGATTTCTTGGGAAATCTAAAAAATCTGCAACTCATTGAAATGTGAAACTCGTTGGGATTAAAACAGCTTCCGAATACCTTCCATAATTTAATGGGAGTTAAATATCTATAAGTGGTTGCAAAACTATTTCCATCGAAACATCAGCGCGCTTGAGGATACACAATCAAATCGCATCAATGATGGAAGCCTTAAGGACGACTCCTTAAATCCTCCAAATCTACAACTTATTAAATCTAGGAAGTTATGGCAAAGTCAAACCATAGGTAAAGTTTTCACTCCAAATCTACAACTTATTAAATCTAGGAAGTTATGGCAAAGTCAAACCATAGGTAAAGTTTTCACTCATGACGCATGTCTAGAAATGAGCTTTTTCAAAATTTGTTTATCTTCTTTGGAGGTTTAAGAAAAAAGTGAAGTTTTTTGTTTTTAAGAATTAATCATGGTGAATGATTAAATAAGTGAGTGAAGGATTACAATAGAGAAGTGCATATGATTAACTTAATGAGATAATGTTATTTTTGAATAAGTACAATGATTTATCAATTGATTTTGGAGAATGGTTGTACAAAAATAATATGTTTCAAATATTATTTGTAAAAAGTTTCTTTGTGAGTCCTATGAAAAGGAAAGTGGTATTTTTGTGGGGGAAATTAAATTTGATGTAATTAGTATATTGAAGTGATTTGTTTACTTCAATGAGGAAGGATTGAAGGAATTTTGTAAGTGAAATGAAAATTTTAAAGAAGGAATGCAAGGTGAAAGCTTGATTTTGTATCAAAATTTTAATAAAAATAGTTTTTGTAGTGATTGTGACCTAGATCCACCCGAAATTGAATAAGGGGATCTTAGGTACACCTTGTGTAGTATGTGTTGATGATTTTTTTTCATGGTTATCTTTTGAGATTATTTATGTCTAGTTTTGACATTATTACACACACTTGGAGTACACAACAAGTTAAGGAAACATAAGCTTGCATAATTAATGAAATTCAAGAAGATGCAATATAAGCACTCAATTAAGTTGCATTCATTCAACAAATGGACACATCAAGCACCAAATATTTAAGGACTCATAATGTCATCAAAGAGGTCAACGTTGAAGATCACTTCAACTTCAACATCAACTACAAGTAATGTACTTGCAATAGTTGTTTTTGTAAGTGTCGAAATAAAATTGAGTTGAATTGTAATTTTCGGTGCATTCTCGGTTGAGCCCGACACCCAAGATTCATTGTAATTTTGAGTCGAAGTTGACAAGGTTGTTGAGTAGCTTAACTCAAGTCATTGTAATCACAAGTT
Source organism: Picea mariana (assembly GCA_032191745.1). Classification (NCBI taxonomy): domain Eukaryota; kingdom Viridiplantae; phylum Streptophyta; class Pinopsida; order Pinales; family Pinaceae; genus Picea; species Picea mariana. Next base: position 97,206 of record JASDQU010307834.1, read on the forward strand.
TGGGTGAATTTTCAATGGTAACCGACATCCTCAACTTCCTGGAAGCAAGTACAAGAGAGAGTGAAACAAAATCAAGTGAGCGTGAAGTTCAAGCAAGCGTGTTCAAATGGAGCGAAGTCATGAAATATTAGAGTTACTGAACACTATAATAAAAACTGCTAAAGATAATACAATCATACTTCACAAAGAAACACTTCAATCAGTGCTAACTTGTTTGCAAGTGATGCAAGCTAAAGTTATACTTCTTCAAGAACTATCCCATCTATTAAATGATAAGTTGATAGAACTCAAAAGTCAACAACCAGTGAAGTTTTCTAAACTAGTTTTTGTTCATAACAACTCTCTCTATGATGATAATGATAATGATTATAATGATGATCAACAGTCAGTGAAGGAGAACATCAACAAGCCAACTTCAAAAGTAACTTCCAATGAAGATGAATTGCAAGCAGAATATACCAAAGCACAAAGTGATACAACAAGTATAAGTTAAAGTAAATGTGAAGCACGTCATCAAGTACAACATGATCTTTCCAAGCCCATCATCAGACCTTGGGAAGAATTACACTTCAATAGGAATCGACATGGATTAGGATATGAAAATCAAAACAGTTTTCATATTCCAAATTAATCCAAACCAATTTTGTTTGTGAGCGCTGGATTCCTTCAAGAAAATTCAACTTCACCTGTTCAAGTTCAACATCAGAATGCTAAGTGCAAACATTGTAATCAAATTGGTCACATGGAGAATCAGTGTTTTGATATCCATCCTTGCCATCATTGTGGAAAGCATAACCATTCTTCAAACAGATGTTCAATACTGAAGAAACCTCCAATATTAAAGATTCACTATGAGTGGATTGATCCTCGGAAATGGTCATCAACTGCCAAGTGATTATATAAGTCTTACCGAAGAATACAATCTCGAGTAAAGACGTGTCTTGCACCAGCTAGTGAAATGTGTCTATAACTTCAAAGTGGTCCCCTTATGGTGTATCTTTCGAGCATGGATCTCACGGGATGAGATAACATGTGGTTTTTTTTGCATGCCCACTTTGTGTTGTATTCAAATGGAACAAGTATGGTACTCTCTTGAGCATAGAAGGAGGGAGTAAAATGATGTAACTCTCATACACCTTAATGGGGGGAGTTCATAATTCCAGTGATGATGGTTCATGAAACCACTTGTGGTCTCTCCTTTCAGCTAACAAAGGGGGGAATTGATGATGGAATTGATTATGGAATTGAAGATGGTTGTCAGACAAAACGTTTCGACAACAACAAACATCAAGTATGCCAGATGGGCATCAAATTTTTCATATGGGCAACTGCGGTCTATAGATGACAGATTTTGGCAGAATGATGGTTCTATATTGAATCATACATTGGGATGTTGATTTTGAGAGAAACGATGTGGACATTTGGTTCACCTAGATGGTCATTAGACCTAGCATAGGACATATGGATCCTACTGCATTTCATCTTGGCATTGATTGAGTTGTCGAGCATTTTCATGGATGTGGAAGACTTGCAGCTAATTCACTTCTCTTTGTTCGCTCTCATCATATTGGAGTTCACATCAGTGAACAAATTGTTAGCATTCTGACTCACATGTTTACATAGTGGGATTTTTTCACATTTCGTAGCATCCATATTTGGCGGTTTTTCTGCTAGTTCTTCATTGTGACTCAGCTCAAGAGTTTCAGCATGAAAACATGGAGATATACCAACTTATGCACCATCTTTGTTGGTATTGTTTTTTGGAATTATGATTGAGGGAGGGAATGTTAGCCTCTTTCTCATATACAATCATTAAGTCTTAGTATACCACCCTTATTTATTTTACATACTAGGATATAGTTGTTATCCTAAGTGTGTTTCTAGATTCCTATATTGTCTCCTCCTACCTTATCTCCTAATGAGGTGTCGATGTGAGAACAATTGAGGTGGTTTAATTATTGTATTATATATTTGTATCATTAAGATGAATACAATGTTGAGAATTATGGCTTGAGGCCTTTTCCGCCAATCTTCTTGTCCTAATTTTCTTATGCTCAATTTCTTCAAACATATGCTTGAACTGTAAGCTCATCCTTTGGATGAGTCCTTCGGAGTATGTTTAACGAACCCTAGGAAGGATTGGTTCGGTCCCATATGGGCCTTTCGGTGTTTTTTTTGCAAGTCCAAAGAAAGAAAACTCGGGGGTTTTTCATGTTTAGAGAGTCTAAAAAACACTTAAAGAGAACTCTCTCAGTTCCTTTTTTGTAAAGTAGTCTGATGAGACCGAAAAATGGATAAACTATTGCTCAAATGACGTTTTCTTCAAATACTTTAACGAGCATGAAAAGAACAAGGTCGCTTGACAATATTTTCATGTTTAGAGAGTCTGAACATAGCTTAAAGGGAACTCCAAGGGTTTCCTTTTTCGTATAACCTTTACGAGTCCAAAAAAGTGATAAAAGTATACTCGGTTACATTCTCATTTATTTACGAGCACAAGAAAGAACAAAGACTAATCTTGGGATTGTTTTCATTTTTACACAAGCTTAAAACAAAACAAAAATATGCTTGGGGTAGATTTTATTTTTACACAAGCTTAAAAACTAAACAAAACTATGCTTGGACCTGGTCTCATTTTTTACACAAGATTGAACTAGAGGAAACTATGCTTGAGGTAGGTGGTTTCATTTTTACACAAGCTTGAACCAGAGAAAACTATGCTTGGACTTCCCAATGCATAACACATGGATGGTTGGTACTTAGCCCCCACTTGAGGTTGAAAGCATTGCCCCCCAAGATTCTATTCATCCAACGGCATAGGAGGATGAAAAGAAGCTTCAAATACTATACATAACAAAGTACTTGACTCAAACAGAGAGGGGGAATTTGTTTCATTTTTTAATGAGCTAGATGCAAAAGAAGAACTATGCTTGTGACTCTAGGTTCAATCCCCAAACCTTTGTTTTATTTTTTAATGAGATTGACACATAAACAAGAACTATGCTCGTAAGAACTGTTTCATTTTTTAACAAGGTTGCAACAGAGACGCAAAAAACTATCCTCATAACTGGTTTCATTTTTTAACGAGCTTGAAATCCAAAAACCATGCTCAAAGCTGGTTTCATTTTTTAATGATATTGAAATAAGAAAACCATGCTCAAGGCTGGTTTCATTTTTTAATGAGCTTGAAATCAAAAAACCATGCTCAAGGCTAGTTTCATTTTTTAACGAGCTTGAAATTAAAAAACCATGCTCAAAGCTGGTTTCATTTTTTAATGAGCTTGAAATCAGAAAACCATGCTCAAAGCTAGTTTCATTTTTTAACGATCTTGAAATCAAAAAACCATGATCATATTTGGTTTCATTTTTTAACAAGATTGAAATAAAAAAAACCATGTTCATCACTCTTCTTGATCACGGCTTCCAAGAGGACAGTTCTCTGGAAGGACACCATGTCAAGGGACAAAACTTGTTCATGGACTCTAAGAGATCTTCATGCGATGGAAGAAACACACTCTGGAAGGAACACATGTCGAGGGTCATGATAGGGGTAACAAGATCAGGCTCCAATAGCCCTACCGAAGAGATTACCATGTCAAATACCGGATCTAAGTCATCGTCATCGGCAGTGGAAGGCATGGGAGACAATGCCACATAATTGACCCGTGGAGGGGGTGATACCATCTGCATATAAGAATCATTTAGGGTGTTCATTGAATTGATGGTTAGGTGAGGGCCAACAAACGAAAGTTGATCAATAGTCACCATCATTTCATCGCGTGGGAAATATATCACAGAAAAAAGAGTGGACATAATAGCTTTCATGGCATAGACGTAATCTTTCCCAAAGAGTAAATCAAAATCCAAGGGGTCTTGGACTACCATGACATCAAAAAAGACATTTTTCCCTCCGAAAGTTACAGGAAAATGAGGAAGGATCCCTAAAGGGTGACTGGTTCTTCTGTTAAAAGAAAACAAAGTCTGAGTAATGGACACAAGTTGAGGATAACCCAAAGCTTGCCAAGAAAGAGAGGACAAAATACTAACGGATGAACATTCATCTATAATCATTTGAGGAACGCCCCAACCACAAACCTATACTGTAATATTGAAGGGAATGTGAGAGAGAAGACGAGGTCCAGTTAGTACCCCCCAATTAAAAAGGATGGCCTCATTACTTGGAGGAGGTTCTACGGGAGAAGGAGAAATGCCCCCCAGCACGGTAAGGTCTGTATCAACAAGAAAAACATGGGCAACATTGGGTTTATTCTCTAGTGAGAGAGTAGGATCGACTAATAATGACATCAAATAGACCACTTCGGTGTCATTCTCTAAGGGGAGAATGGGGTCGACATGTGGAAAAGGATCGATCGCTTGGGCTTCACCCTATAATGGGAGAGTGGGATTGACCAAAGATGGGATCATATCGACCACTTTGTCAACTAGTTCAACTAAGGACGTGACCATATTGACTACATGATCAACCAAAATGACCAACGAAGGGACCGGATTGATCATTCCATCAACTACAGGTGGGTCGAGAGTAAGCTTGCGATAAGAAACTGGAAGTTGAGGCTGGGAAATAGTCATGTCTTCTATTAATTTCAAGGCTTCATCCATACATGGGAAAAGGTGAGTTTGATGACTCCCTCCGCACAACATACATGGGAACTTGGCTCTACTTTTCTTCTTCCCAACGGGATCTTGACTAGTTGACGGGAGGTCATCAACATGTTGTTTAGAGGCTGACGACATGGGTTAGCTAGGGTGTGTAGACCATGATTCTATAACCTTGAATAGACCAAGGAAATCCTTAATAAGATGGCTACCCTTACAAATCCTGTAAGGGTACTTGGGCTTACGGGTTGTTTGGGTGATCTTGACACCATCAACAGTCCCAACACGATTATCAGTAACTGGTTGTTTTCCAACATGTCTGGAAGTGGTTGGAAGTTTGGATCCTTGTTTATTTTTCTTCTTCTTATTCTTCCTTTTCTTCTTCTTCTTATCGACTGGGTTACTAGCTGTAAAGATTTCACTCAGCGAAGAAGAAGAAACAGAAGAAGACCTTGCAAGTGAAGAAGGTGAAGAAGATCTTACTAGTGAATAAGGTGAAGGATCAACATGAGGTTGATGTTCTTGGGGGGAAGTTCTTACTACCGAAGCACTAGATGCATTCGGGATTACCTAAGTGGAAAACAACCATACTGGCAATCCAATCGTGAGACCTGGAAGGCTCAAAGTAGTGATGTGAGGAGGACCAATGTCTTCGTAAGAAGGAGAAACAAAAGGTTCCCCTGGAAAAGGGGTTCCCTCATTGGTCATGCCGGGAACGGACGCCATTAAATAAAGATCCAACCTAGAGTCTGTTAAGGAAAACAAACAACACACACTAAAAATCTAGTAAGCAAGCAAGCAAACAAAACCTTCTCCCAATGAGCACACTAGTTGGTGATGAAATCCAATGTCAAGAGAAAAATATAAGAAGGGGCTTGGATAGAGTGGGTGGAAAAGTTACGTTGATGACTTGCTTAACGGACTTACACCCTGGTGCAAGCTCCCACACATAATCATGGGTATACCCTCCAAGGAGCCTGAGTGAGTTTGGCCAATGTCGATTCTAGGTACCGTGAAGACTTGACCCTCCATAGTCACCTCGTGTAAAGACCCTAAAGAGATAGGCCACTAAGGTTACAAATTACTACAATGATTCTTGGGGAAACAGTCGGCAGTCCAATCCACGCGCAAAGGTAGGGTATGTATCTCGAGATCAACTTGAAAGGCTTCCACTCATCATTGTGGGTATACCTTCAAGCGACCCTCGTAATACGCACAATATATACACCAAGACCAACAAAGCAGGGTGAGTAAATATGTCAGTCTTAATACGACCTTATATTTGACCCTTGTGTGAGAATAAGGGTTCATAATAAATCAACAAATCTGTCATTCTTAACAATAAATCAAATGGATAATATCATAGCATCAATCACAAAGAACAACAAGATATACATGGTTCACCCTCTCTCTAGGAATACATCCACAGAATTGTGTTTCTTGATATATTAGATGAAAACATACAGTTCTATCTGCGCACTTAGTTGCAGATCTCTTCCTCTCTTCCTCTCTTCCTCTCTTCCCTCCCTGTGCACTCAGCTGTAGGGTTGATCTTCACACCCAGCTGAAGATATTACAATACAGACTCAATATCGTTCTCAACAATAACAATAGCAGTGACTAATAATAAATTATTGAGCAACCCCATCGACTCCCCTAGACCTTTATTTATACATAACATGACCACAGTCTAGTTATCAAAACCCTAGGTCCACTTGACCCATGCTTTAAGGGATTCATCAGCCTGTCGTTCCTTCTTTTCCATGAGGTGCTCCAAAGCACTTGTTGGTGTCTTCTTTCGCTTGATAAGTTTTCCACGATTCATATTCCTTACCTCTTTATCTTCCTCGATCTTCTCTTCCAATGACTAGCTTTTCCTTTATTTTCTCCTTCTTTTGTGCTTCTTTTCCCACTTCGACCCTTCCTTAATTTATGTGCCTTCCGCGCAGTTCGTACTTCGCCTTTCTTCCTTACCTAACCAAGGGCCAATAGAGCTAAATGTGCAACTTATCTCATGTCCAACATTTATAAATGAGAAGATATCACCTGGGATTAACAAGCCTGCATTAATCCTTTATCCACCTATGCATGCTGAGAACATCAAACAACATGTGAGCAACGATGAAATAAAGGAGGTAATGTTTTACCAGTTTAGCATGCCTTATTATAAATTTTATGACCCTATGGGGTTATATATGGAGTTGAACTTTCCAAAAGCATTGGTGCCTGCAAATTTAATCATATTATCATTATTTGGAGGTATTTTCGGTGTTCCAAAACATGTTTTCATTATGTTGTCATACTTCCCTTACCTTTTATGGATCATTTGTAGTGAAGACAAGAATTATGTTACCAAACAGTTTGAGTGGCTATGGTGGAAGTTTGTTTTCACCTGAGCATTGTAAAAGTCAGTTAGAGTAGGATCTTGTATATAAATAAGTTCATATAAAATATTTTCAGTTTTGAGTTTGTTTTTAGTATTTGAATAACGACCCCATAGCCCTAGGATAAAACATTGAAGCTGCTTGTTCTTGGAAGGTCACAGGAAGCATGCCATCCCCTTTGGAGCCAATGTTATCACATGTAGTTGTTAAGGGTCACATGTAGTTGCTATGGGTCATTCATCCTTATATTTTTTATTTTTTATCCTTAGTCTTGTTTAAGTTTTACTTTTGATCTCCTCTTTATGGTGTTCTTAGGTCTTAGCAAAAATAAGTTAAGGTTGATGTTCGTTCATATCTTTGGTTTATGTCTTCATCTCATCACAATATTATATGCCATCACCATCACCATCATGTCACCTCTTTCATTATTGCACCTATGAGGCTTGTGTCAGTCGATCTCATTGTTTTCAGCATCCATGATTTAAAGGAAATAATTTGTGATTTAGTCATTTAAGTTTGTCCAACTATTTTCTCAAAGATTTCAAATTTTATCCTAGTTTGGCACTACAAAAAATCCTAAGTTCGGACAGACGCTACAGAATCTATTGCAGATTGGTTGGCAGAGAGGAATTGGAGGTTAGAGATGTTGCAGGTGGTTCTATACAACTTGAAGCATATCTATTGTTAAGCCATGGTGTCCAGAAACACCTTGAGTTTTTATATCTCTATTGAATATCAGATTAAGGATGTTCTTGTGTTTCCCCTCCTAATCGCTACGAATTGAGGATCCACATTACCAACATGCCCCTTTTACCTTTGCTATCACCAATTCTCGGCTAGCTGTAGTATTTTCAACTTCTTTTACTACAATTGAACCATGTTGATGTCAAAGCCATAGCAACTATCTCTTTCTTGGCCCTTGATGTTTATGCTACATAATCTTCTACGAATTATGCTACAAAACCCTTATTTGGCACTGTGAACCTGTACATTAAACTCAGCATTGTTATCCTCTAATCATATAACCTGTATCAACTCTTTCCCTTTACAGTTTCAAAGGTTATTTCAAATCTATAGTCTGTCGAAATTGAAAAGTTTAAGAGACTTGATTATTAAAATGGTGATGACCTTGCAAATGATGATGAAGTGGCTAAAAGAATCTAAATTTTGAAGGTGATTATCCTTTCATTTTGAAGTGTTCAGGGAAATATTATATTTTCACCTATTGGAGGCATTTATAGGCTCATAGTCCATCTACTAAGACTTTTTGTGTTTTTGAGGATTCATTGCATAACACAAAAAAACACGGATATTTTGTAGTGCATGGCACTACAGAATCGTCTACACTGACTGTTTTTTAGTTGTGCCACCAAAGGCGCTATGGAATCACCTAGCCAGACACAGAAAAAGTTCTATGGAATTTGCAGAGCAGTTTTATAGGAGGGAGCTACGTAATTTCCTGTAGCGGTTATTGTTACAAATTTGATCACAAAACCAAAACTACCAAATTTCAGCCTAACCCAATTGGTAATTTGAGAGAAACAATTAAAACACTAGTGCACTAGGAAATGTGTTGCAAATTCTTTGCTTTGCATAGTTGATTGGATATTCAACTTGTTGGAAGGTTGACAGTTTTCAAGGAGAGTTTGAATGACTTCTCATGGATCAATTAGATGTCAAGGGACACCTACACCTAAGTTTTATCTCCATTAAGACCTCATGCAGTGAGTTGGAAGCAACTCTTTAAAGACTTCCAACAATTTCCTGAAAATTAGCAGTTTGTTGGATTTTTGTCTCTTTTAATTGTTGTCACCTATCTCCAAGGCCTAGAATCCAATGAAAGAGATGAGATTCGACCTCCTAAGGATATTTTGATTATTTTTCTATTTAATGAAGAAGGGATCTCTTGGAGAAGGGTTGGATTCATGAGCCAAGAGAGGCTAGAGAGAGTAGGAGCAGGCAGTTTCCTTGTGTCTATTCATTTGTAAGCCTGAGGGCATTTTATGATTGTAATCATTATTTCTATTGGAGACTCATGAGAGATGTGATTTCATATTGTAATTCTTTTGTTTTATATATCTTCTTATTTGAATATATTGCAGATTTGAGGATCAAAGGCTGCCAATGATTTATGGATCCCTAAGCAGTAGAGGATCTGTTGTACTTTTGTATTTATTAAACTGGCAAGATCTTTGTTTAGTGAACATTCTATCTTATGTTTTCCTTCTTCATTCTTCCATCTATCAACATATAATATTGTTTTCTGTTGAGAAGCTTTAGTGCCTTCAATGAGTAGAATTTTTATCACTCCATTGCCCATTGGGGTAGCCTACTAATCTACAGTTTGTCGCCCTCTCCCTTTCTTTCTCCATATTGATGATCCACCTATTCAAAACCAAACTTATATTTTACATTTTGATGGGTACTGGGCTTATCCTCTAGCAGTCTGAGGGTGACTCTCAGTGCTAACACGGTCTATTGTCAACTAGTTATTGAACTGAACCCAGGGTCCTTCCTCCTCGAACCAACTAGATGGTGTTGATTCCTTTCATTCTCTGAATTTTCAATACAACTATTTTCATTGTGACCCCTTGTCTTCCCCAAGTTGAGGTTAATAAATTTGATGGATTTGATCTCATGGGTTGGGTCACTCAAATGGATCATTATTTTTCTCTGCATGGTATTACTAATGAGTTGGAAAAACTTCGCTATGTTGTTCTCTATCTGGATCCTGAATGTTTGCAATGGTGGAAATGGCATAAAAATGCACATCGGGGGTATATTGCATGGACTTAGTTTGTTTCTAAGCTCTACGAACACTTTGAAACTGACACCCACTATATAGGTCATTTGACCAAGTTGAAATGGTCAAGCACAGTGGAAGTCTTTATAATTGTTTTGGATCATTTGACCTTTCAAACTGAGGGCATGACAGATGTGTTCTTTCGGGAATGCTTTATTAGTGGCCTAAAGGATGAAATCGAATCCCAGGTTCTCATGGCTCACCCTCAGACTTGGTTGGAAGCTAATAAACGTGTCAAAGAGGCCCATCAAGTTGCTTTTTCCTAGAACAAAAAAAACCCTCCTTTTTTCCTCGCCCTTAACCCACAAATAATGCCCCCTACCACTCCCCTCAAGGTCCAGAAATTAACTAGGGATGAAATGATTGAGCACCAACTCAAGGGTCTTTGCTATAATTGTGATGAAAAATATTTTCTGAGACACAAGTGTAAGGAACAAAAACTTTTTATGGCCATTTCAGAAGATGTTGTTGAATAAGAAGTAACAGTTCCCCTTGTTGAAGATCCATCCCTTCCCGATGCTACCCAGGAGCCTGTTGACCCACCTGAAGTTGACCCACTCATTTCCTTGCATGCCCTCACTGGATTCTCTGATCCACAAACCCTCACACTCATTGGCTATATTAAGCATCAAAAAGTCATCATCCTTGTTGACAATGGCAACACCGATAATTTTATTCATCGTCACATTGTCGAGGAAACTAATTGCTATATTTGAATCGTCAATAATTTTCAAATCATGATAGCTAATGGTGGGTCCTTGAAATGTGGTGGGCATTGTGAAAATGGACGTATTCAAATTAGACAGTACCACCTAAATCTCATATTTTTTCCATTGACATGGGTAGTTATGACATTGTGCTAGGTCACGTTGAATGGTTACACACTTTGGGCCCCATTCTCATGAATTTTAAGGCATGAAATGATATGCATTATTTTTGGCATGAAATGAGAGAAGAGATATAATAAAGAAATGTACAGAGATATTTCAGATATCCAATAATATAATAGAAATGTATCAGATATGCAACCATAAACACAAATATACATTAATACACAATTTTCTATTAATGAGCAAAAATGTACAAAGATTGTAAAAATACAGAGTGAAAGACTCGCTAGAATGGTGGCAACTTATCTATGAGAAGAGATGTGATGGATACTCGCATTTGAAAGAAGATGATTGTTACAATGAGGCTAAAAAGGCCTTTTTAACATAAGTAAAATCTAAAACCCTAACCCCAGAAGATGAAAATCCAAAAGGTTTGCGAGCCCCGATGGGGGTAATTGATAAGTCAACTTCCCACGGGCGTAACTTTTGCATACAATCTTTGTTTGGGGTGCTTGATACACCGTTGGAAAGGTCTAACCGATAAGAATGACTTTTGACTAGCCTAGGTCACTACCTTTAGCAACCACCTCGGCCCCAAATCCCCAAAAAATGTCGTTGAGGTCCTCAAAACGGCCCCAAAAGTTTGAAACCCGAAAAACTGTCGGAAAACTGCCAAGATGGAAAAGTATTTTTTGAGCCCGTGGAATAGGTGGGTGGCCACCAATATCCACCTAGATCAATCCTTCCCCCCAAGAATCAATGGTATCCATTGCGTTGAGTTCCCGGGGGATAGGGGAAAGTGATTGTTGAATCTGAATCTTGGTGAGATGCTTGCCTTGTTGGAGACGTCGCGTTGCTCAATATGTGGAAGGATGTCACAAATCTGTTGTTGGCGGGGTTGAATCTATTCAACCAGTTGGGCTATCTAAGATGAATGTGTGCAGAAGGAATCTTTGTGTTTTTCTGCAATCTTGTCGACCTGCTTCTATTGGACATAAGGTGCTTGGGTCAAGGGTGTAGTGGTTGCAGTATCCTTTTGTTCCCCTTTTGAATAGATTCTAAAGAAGCTATATTTTGTAGTGTGAGATACTACCATGCGGCACTATTTAGGTGGAACAATATTTGGAACTACCTCTGGTATTCTATAGAGATGACCCCCTAGAGAAACAATGACACTACGGGGTTGAGACTCATAAATAGCATTGCATTTCCACATATATGGCTGGCCCAAGAGAACATCACACACATCCAGTGGGGAAACATCACATAATACCTCATCCTCAAAGAGTGGCACTACTGGATGACACGAAGATCTCATCCCTAGCGAATCCACCCGATGTTGTATGGTTGTGGGTGTGGTGTTGTAGACAATCCCAACTATTTGACGACCTCTGTTGAGATGAGGTTCTTCTGGCTTCCAATATCAACAATAAAATGTAGCAGGGTCCCCTTCACCCACATCTGTGAATGAAAAAGGTGTTCCCCCTCTTCAGGATCTTTTGGTTCTACTGGTTGAATTATTGCGGTCACGAAATAACAGTGGGGTCTGCGTCAATGATCCATCTTTTACCAGTATTTTCATAATCATATTTTGAATCAGGGTTCGACTCATTGTCTTTGATATTGGCCACCAATGACTGTTTTGAGCTAAATTCATCGGTGTTGTGCCAGGGGCTTTTGTGGAAATCACACCATTTTCCAGTGTCCTTATTTCTCTTCCCGTGACTCTTATTTTCTTGTGGCTTGGACTGGTTTTCGGGAGACTCTTTATTAGGATTGTCTTTATCATACTTTGGTTGTTGCGGATTTGCAGACCCGAACTCCCATTTTTTCTGGTGCTTAAATTTCTGCTCGATTTTAACAGCATATCGATAAGCAGCACTGAGTGATGAGATGTCCAAAAAATTCATTTTAGTTTGGATGTATCTGTGTAGAACCCCACGGTATTTCAGAACCAAATGTCATTCGGAGTCTTTGATACCCAACTTGGTGCACAAGGTATGGAAGGTATTGGTGAAATCCGGAACTGCTTGGCCCCTCTCTTGATGTGGTGTGGTCCATCTCATATATTGTTCCTCATAGTTTCCAACAAGGTAATATTGTTCCTTTACAACATCCATAAAAAAATCCCAAGTGGGATCGGCCCCATATATTCTAGACTCTTTAATGGAACTTTTATCAGATATTTAAGGAGTTCGAAGGTGATCTTTTCCCTGTCGGAAAATGGTGAACAGAGAAATAACCTTCTAGCAGATTTAACTATTTTCCTAGGGCATCATCATATTTTTGTCCTTCAAATAAGGTAATATAAAAAGTAACCTGTACCTTGAAAGGAGAGGTGTTTCCAAAGTGGTTTTTTGATGAATATGCATATGTCTCTATCGACATACATTGAAGGATGTGGGGAAAATTCTTCATCATTTCGTCCCTATGTCGCGTGAGAGCCTGCTCAAGCAACAGATTGATAGAATCTTATGCTCTATCGTTTTCCTTTTCTTCCTCCATGGAGGTTTTCTTGGGTGTGTGAGAGAAATATTGTCTTCAAGAGAGACAAGCTCGAGACCCAACTTTCTATACTTAGACCTCATCGGGGACATGTGCTAAAAAAAACATTCAAGTGCAACCTGCTCTGATACAACTAATCCAAATTATTCTTGGCATGAGATAAGAGCGGAGATATAATAAAGAAATGTACAGAGATATATTGGATATCCAATAATGTAACAGAAATGTATCATAGATATAACCATAAACACAAAGATACAATAATACACAATTTTCTATTAATAAGCAAAAATGTACAAAGACTGTAAAAATACAGAGTGAAAGACTCGCTAGAATGATGTCAGTTTATTTCTAAGAAGAGATGTGATGGATACTCACATTCGCAAGAAGATGATTGTTACAATGAGGGTCCAAAGGCCTTTTTAACATAAGTAAAATCCAAAACCCTAACCCCAAAAGATGAAAATCCAAAAGGTTTGCGAGCCCCGAGGGGGGTAGTTGATACGTCAACTTCCGAGGAGTGTAACTTTTGCATACGATCTTTGTTTGGGGTGCTTGATACACCATTGGAAAGGTCTAACTGAGAAGAACAATTTTTTACTAGACCAGATAAGTGCCTTTCGTAATCACTTGGGCCCCAAATCCCAAAAAAACATCGTTTAGGGCCTCAAAACGGCCCTAGAAGTTTGGAACCCGAAAAACTACAAAGCTGGGACATTGTTTTTGAAGCACGTGGAATAGGTGGGTGGCCACAGATATCCACCTAGATCATTAACCATGCAATTCAAATAGGAGGGACAATAGTATCAATTTCAAGGACTCACATTCAGTTCTCCTGAGATCATCAATTCCCATCCCATGGAAAATCTCCTCAAGAAAGGTCACTCTGGTATTATTTCCCAACTCCATTCCATTCAAGCAGTTGAGACACCCTCTGTGCATCCTGACCTCCAAGCTATCCTCTCCAAACATCAAGTTGTTTTTCCACTCCTCAGGGACTTTCACCTTCTTGTGGTGTTCATGATCATTCTAGCCCCCCTTTTCCTAGCAGTCTTCCTCTCAATGTTCACCCTTATCGTCATCCCTTTGCCCAAACGAATGAAATTGAGAAAACCGTGCAGGAGTTGCTCCAAGTAGGTGTTATCTTCCCTAGTACCAACCCTTATTCTTCTACGGTATTCATGGTACTCAAGAAAGAAGGTACTTGGTGCAAGTTTCCTGAATTTCGTGCCCTCGATAAACTCACCATCAGGGACAATTTTGTCATTCCTATCATTGATGATCTCTTGGATGAACTAAGTGGTGCTTAGTACTTTACTAAACTTGATCTTCGTTCTAGTTACCACCATATACGTATGAAAGAAGTAGACATCCCCAAGAATGCCTTTAGAACTCATGAGGGTCACTATGGATTCTTGGCCATGCCCTTTGGCCTTTGTAATTCCCCTCCACCTTCCAAAGCCTCATGAATCATGTCTTTCATCCTTTTCTCCATCATTTTGTCTTAGTTTTCTTTGATAATATTCTCATATATAGTAAAACTTGGCCATCCCATATTTCCCATGTGGATCAAGTTCTTCATATACTCTCTCAGCACCAACTTTCCCTCAAACAATCTAAATGTTTCTTTGGAGCCTCATAAGTGGATTACCTAGGTCATATTGTGGGAAAGGACAGTGTACGGGTGAATCCTAAGAAAATTGAAGCTATGCAGTATTGGCCTTGCCCTAGAAATATTAAGAGCTTGTGTGTATTTCTGGGTTTAACAGGTTACTAGTGAAAGTTTGTTAAGAATTATGGAAAAATTGCAGCCCCTCTCACAGCTCTCCTTAAAAATAATGCCTTCACTTGGACTCCAACATCCGACCAATCCTTCCGGGCCTTGAAAGCAACTATGTGCACGACTCTGGTCCTAGCCCTTCCCCACTTCACCAAGACTTTTGTCTTGGAATATGATGCTTCTTGAAAAGGAATTGGGGCGGTCCTCATGCAAGATGGTCGGCCTTTGGCTTTCACTAACAAACAACTTTCAGACCAACATTTGGGGCAATCCATCTATGAAAAGGAAATGGTGTATATTATGCATTTTGTGGACCTTTGGCATCCTTATTTATTGGGGCAATGCTTCTAGATTAAAATAGATCACCATAGCCTTAAGTATTTTTTGGAACAAAGAATTTCATCCCCGGAGCAACAAAAATGGGTCACCATGCTCTTTGGCTATGATTATGAGATCATTTATAAGAAGGGAAAAAAAAATGTGGTCGTTGATGCTCTTTCGAGAAAATATGAAGAAGAAGGGTCCCTCTTTCCCCTATCTTTCATTGTACCAGCTTGGCTCCAAGCTGCTCACTAGGAATGGTTGCAAGATCCCAAAATATCTCTCTTGATCCAACAATTCCAAGAAAATTATCCATCTTCTCCAGAATACTCTTGGAATAATAATGAGCTTTGCTACAAAGGTCGCCTATATTTAAGAAAACAGTCACAACTTAAATCTATGGTTCTTTCAAAGCTTCATGCTTCATGCTTCACCCACTATTGGGCATTCAGTGTTTACCAAAACCTATGAAAGCGTCAAACGTTCCTTTTTTGGGGATGGTATGAAACAGAATGTTCGCAAGTTTTTGGTTGAATGTGATGTTTATCAATGCAACAAGGGAGAAACATTCAAATCCCCCAACACACTCCAACCCCTTCCAATTCCCCCTTCTATTTGGTGGGATATCTCTATGGATTTCAATGTGAACCTACCTAAATCTGAAAACAAAATAATGATCATGGTGGTGGTTGATCGTCTTTCCAAATATGCTCATTTATGTTCTATGCAACATCCCTTCACTGCCTCGATAGTCGCCCAAGTTTTCATGGATAATATCTTCAAACTTCATGGCATGCCACATTCTATTGTCTCTGACAGGGATACCACATTCACCAACAATTTTTGGAAAGAATTGTTCAAGCTATAGGGTACCCGATTACATCTCAACACCGCTTATCATCCCCGAACTGATGGCCAAACTGAAATTGTGAACAAGTATTTGGAAACCTATTTAAAATGTTTTGATTCAGATCGCCAGCATCAGTGGGCTCAGTGGTTACCACTAGTTGAATGGTGGTACAATATATCTTACCATACAACCACTCACATGACTCCTTTTGAAGCAATATATGGACAAAATCCACCATCAGTTCTCTCATATATTCCAGGTGTCTCTAAGGTTCAGGAGGTTGACAAAAATCTTACCATACGTGGGGTCATTCTTCGTACCATGAAAGACAATTTGGTGCTAGCTCAAAATCACATGAAGCAGCAAGAAAATCAAGGTCATTCTGAACATCAATTTGTTGAAGGGGATCGGGTGTTTCTTCATCTGCAACCTTATAAGAAGACCTCCCTCAAAGTTGAACATTGTCAGAAGCTTGCTTCCAAATTTTGTGGTCCTTATACCATTCTCAAGCATGTGGGGCCTGTCGCTTACCAATTAGCTCTACCTAATGATTCTAAGCTCCATCCAATTTTTCATGTCTCATGTTTAAAGAAGGTGATTGGAACTAAGTGCCAAAATCAAACCCGTCTCCTAGAGTTGGATGAAGAAGGTTGCATTTGGTTATAGCCCCAAACAATCTTAAACCAGCGTGAACATTGTCTTCATCAGCACACCATCGGGGAAGTATTAGTGTAGTGGAAAGATAAAACCCCAGAAGATGCCACGTGGGAGCCAACAACAATTTTGCAACAATTTCTTCATCTCAAGCCTTGAGGACAAGGTTGTTTTTCAAGGGGGAGGGCATGTTAGGGACCTAACCTCCCTAACCCCTCATGTAGGTAGAATAATATATTTTACATGTAATAAAGGCCGACATTAGTCTATAAGGCCTATTTAATAAATGAGAACAAGTCAATGTAAGAAGATCTAATAAAAGCTTATGCTTCATGAAAGATCTTCCGCTAGAAGTTTCTTTAGAAGATAGAATTAGTATAAATATGAGAAAGAGGCATGAGCAATCTTTGTCTTGAGAATTATTGTAATAGAGCTCTGCTCTRCTAGAGGTTGCCCCCTCGAAGAGRCAAGTGAACATGGTTTCCTATCAATAAAGGTATTATTTTGGTGTTGTGATTTCGTCTATTGTGTTGTTCCATTGTTATTCTCTGCAATATTTTTGTTTTCTTCTATTATAATAGATTTTGTACCTTACACAAATCCTCCACACTTGATCTGGAAGATTCAATCGACATCGAGTTTGACAAAAACAAGGGAGACAAGGTACTAGCATCTAGGTTAAATTCGCAGTGCCTCAAATTTTTCGACACCCCTTGTAAATTATTCACAAGATCCTTATACGATCCATCTACAATACTTCCACCTAGATACGTTGATGTTCCACCCACCCAAGATAACTTTTGGTCACTTTTTTATACCACCTCACCCCCCAAGGAGTTAGTGAGTCTATGAACAATAAAGGATATACTTGCCGATTGTACGAATATTAAGTCTTACAATAGCATATCCTTCGAGTAATCCACAAGATGAATGTCCTCGTCCATTCTCCAAGCTCCTTATCCACAACGGAACCCTGAATACCCAATTCCAACGAAACCCTAGGCTCAAGACTCAAAAAATTGTTGGCCATAATTCACTAATATAATACCGTATAAAAATTGTCAAAAGATCCCTGCAATAGCCAATTCATGGACATGTAGAAACATTAATTTACTATATCCAATGGAACTTTGAAGTGAACACTTTGTTTTGTTATCAAAACACACCACAAACAACAACAAATTTGGTACGATGCATTTAATACCATCTCCATATAACAACAATTTTCATATAAAGTTAACTTGATTTAATTATAAATAAAGTAAATTAATCAATGTATAAATTCATTCTTTTTTTAGTTTTGTCTTTCTAAAAAAGTCCTTCGATATCCTTATCAAATCCACCTTTTTTAAAACGAGATTTGCAACCATTCAAAACCAAGGATGTCTTTCTTCAAGAGTAACCATGTTCATTAGCCATTTCTCTTTATTCCATTACCATTTTTCCTTTATTCCTTGAAAATCAATTCAAAGTGTCATTACCTTTTTCTTTTCTTTTTTAATAAAAATTGCACAGATTCATGCTTCCACTAAGTCTATCATTTCGAGTGATTATTTTGCTGCTTTTCCATTCAATCCAAGGGAAATGGCTTTCAAGATTTTGTTCCATTATCTCAATACGTCATCGCTTTCCAACTCATTCGAATTTCCTTTTCACGCTCCATCAGAGTTCAACTTGCATTCTTTAATTGTTGATGGAGACCACCACGCCTCTGTCTCTGCATTCTTTATTATTGATAGAGACTCTGGGATTCTAGGCTTGCTTCGTCTCTAAATTCTATGCCTCCACAAAGAAAGAGACTCCCTTAGACGATGCTTCCCTTATATGGATATTAAAACGCTTTTCAATATCTCGACATGCAATAATATTATTATATTCAAATAAAATCATTAATCATTAGAAATATTTTAATAGTAGAAATATTTTACTAGTAGTTTATAGGGGACAAACTTCCTTGTTCTTGTCAAATATTTATGAGTCTTAAGTTGTTAACATGTTTCCTTAAATTCCAGGAAGAAGAGCTCTTAACTGACTAGAAGTAATTTTAGATCCTATTTTGAAACTAAAATGCAATTTCAATTACCCACTATTCCATGTAGTCATTATTGAAGCTACAAGAGAAAGATAAGTGATATCCAAAAACACATAGCCTTTAACCTCATACATGAAACCTCGATACTAAAACTATGTTGCAATTTAATCTCATGTCCAAGGAGAAGAGGGGGTCTTTGTTATTTCATAAAATGGATAATAATGAAAAAATATATTTCATTATTATTTTTCATATATAAAGTAGTTTTCCTTTGTAAAACAAGGGGAAGTTGTGATGCAACTTTCATTTCCCACTTTTTCTTATTTCAAACTCCCAAGCACTTCTTTACATTTTGTGAATGGTACATGATAATTGTTTCCATCTCTCTCGCATTTTGAACCCCTAAACACTTTTTCACATTTTGCGAATGGTACCTAGTGTACACTCATTGCTCAAGCATTTCCCCGTATTTTGCAAATGGTACCTAATGTAAACCAATTGGTGCTAATTATGGTGTTGAGGGATCGACCCCAAGATATCCTACATAAAGCTCAAAACACTCAACCACTTAAACTAACCAACTTCTTCTTCAACCAATCATCCAACCACGCAAGATAAACTATACCTTTTCTCCAGTTATGTTTGATCACCAACCCACTAGATTGATAAATTTCCATCATTACAATAACAAATTCCACTTTAAATATTTAAAACTTTAATTGAATTTATAAACTCCATCTTAGAATGAAGCTAACCATTAAAAAGCTCTCTCAAACCCGGAACCTATTGCTACCAACCTAGCTTATATCTTTTCATATCAATCTTTGTCAAGATAGGATTTTCAAAAACAAAATCATTTTATTATATGAAATCTAGTTTATTAATCTATTTTATAACAAAGTAATCAATAAACATGTTTCCACAAATTTACCTCGTAATAAAACATTATTACATGATAAGTCTAAATCATGAGCATAAGCCAAGAATCGATGAGAACGATTCAACATGCTCTTTCAGATCTAGAAAATACAATAATGAAAGATTGATTATAATTAAAAGTTAATCTATTTTTCTATATGAGAGAAAGTGTTAATAAAATCTGCGAAAATGGCTTTAGAGAAGTGATAGAATTTAAAGTTGTGATATTAATGTAATGAAAAAAGTTTCATTTATGATAAAATATTTAATATAAAAATTATAAATAATTGAAATTTATATAAGATAAATAATTGTATATTGATAATAGATAAATGAGATGATTGATATAAGTTTTCAAATAGGGAGGAAGCATATAAATAGAGGAGAATTTTATTTCCTAAAGGTATAGTTGGAATCAGGGTGGCAAAGTGTGAGGAATGTTTTTAGATCTTGGAGGAAAACTTAAAGCAAGCTTGGTCTGGGGTTTAGGAGAATTTATGATAATCAAGTCATGGCTTGTGCACTCCTACAAGATTTTCAATTAGCAATTGAATCGAGATTCAAGAACCTAATAGTCATAGGTGACTCAAGTGTAATTATCAAATTGATGTCTYGCTATCTCCCTCCTTCAACAACAAGATAGCTTCCATTATTGCTCATTCATATAAAAAAGTATGTTATTTCCAAAAAATATCATTCYATCTAATCCTTCTAGACCATAATCACTAAGCAGATGCTCTAGAAAATGAAGAMACTTCATTAAAAATGGGAGTGCTTAGGAAAAAAGACAGTTTATCCTTCCAATTAGTTCCTTAACCCATCATATCCCAAATCAAGGCACATAGCATCTCATTAATGCAAAATATGTCACAACATCAAGTGCACTGGATTGCATAWGAGGTACACRAATTCGAAAGGACATGTGCATCCCTTCATCGCATGCMTGAACTTAATTTTGGCTTTCCCTTTGAACTTTGTGACGAGCTTTTTGGTGTTGTGGGATAATGGATTTTGAAATGGGAGATTGCAATGTTGTCTAGAGAAAGGTTGTCCCATTGGAAACCCAATTGATAAGAATATCTCTCAATACTTGGTTGGTTATATGGAACATCAACTTGAAGGTTGTTGGTTCAAACTATGCTCTGTGGGTGGAATCTCCATTGCACTAGATTCTGGAATTTTATTGCATGTATGACTTTACAAGGTTAGTCTATCCTTGATTCATTAGTTATGTTTGGTTGGTTGTGCTATTCACCACTCTTTATTGGGATACCTTTGGTTTTCGTTTCTCTGGTTTCTTGGGGATCAACCGAAAGGGGTTGCTGTCTATTGGTATTGTGGGCATTAACATTTCGGGTTTCCCTTCTTAGTTCTATATAAAATAGGGTAATATAGCCTATACAATTCAAGGACTTTAGGCATCCTACTAGTTTTGTCTAGTTCTTCATGCAATGGGGTTTTCAAAGTACTTTGGTTTCAAGTTTCAAAAATGGGGAATTTCAAAAGTTTTCAACTTTGCTTTTCTCAACGCTCTGAACCCATGGATTACAAATAAGATCAAGAGAGTTGGAGATATTTTTGTATGTGTGAGGACTCCATCCAACGTAATTTAACTTCAATCTTCTTTGTGACATCAAAATCTCACAAGAATAAGAATCAATGTAATTCTCAAATTGCCATAATCATGAACACAATGGTGCAACATAAACAACAAATTGACTCTCTGGAGGTTAAATCTAACAAATTAGGAAATTTGGTTCTCAATCTAAGTAGGGGATCCCATTTAGTATCTTTGATAGGGATTAGCATATGTATTTAGCATATCACATTATTTTTGTATTAGGAGATTATTCTTATGGTTTGGTTTCACAAATCCTTTTGGTTTCCTATTCTCATGGAATAGTTGAGATCATATCTCTAACTATCTCTATTATTGTATTTTGGTTGTTATTTCTTAGGATCTTTCCTCCTAGTTTGTTGAGGTAGTTTTCTTTATGTAAAGCTATATAATCTTGTGTTTGGTTTGATAAAATTCAGTGATAGATTGTATTTGCACACTTCCGTGTAGAACTTTGCTCATGAGTAGGATTTCCCACATCATTATTGTAAAATCGCACATCAATAGTAGACAACTTTTTTGAGAATTTTTTATTACGATGTGGAAATTCATATAATTATCATTAGATGAAATAAGTATTAAGTGGTCTATTCAAAGGTTTTGTGAATAGTATATGATACAATGTAAAATATATAATTTAAATTTATGTATAATTTTCATTATATGAAAGATAAAGGATAATG
>JASDQU010307835.1:24809-41451 GCA_032191745.1 Picea mariana
GGTTATGTTTAAGCCATGCTTTGCATGACTCTACTGCTTATGTATCATGATTTTCCGCGGTGTATATAAATTAGTATGAAATGCTATTGATTGTTAATTATGGCAGTAATTCATATGAATACTCTGTGTTGAATGTATTTAATTTTTTTTAGATGCATGCGATTAATTATGAATGAGAATGTGTTAATCCGCGTAGTAACACCTACATGGTAGCCAAGGTGCGCTACAGTTATTTTGAGTTATGTACTTAGTGGTGTTATAGTAACCATGGTAGCTGAGTGGAAAGGGGTGTTATAGTTTGGTATCAGAGCATGAGTAAGCCCAGAGTTCCAAAATGGGTGCGCTACAATTAGGTTCCTACTCTAAAGTCTCCATTTTAGGCTACCTATGAACTGTTAGTTAATTGTTGTATGTGGCCATCCTCTTTGAATAAGGCTCACAAGATAGTAATGGATAGTTATTTAATGCAAAAGCGTCCCCTTTATAAGTTCCACTAGATAGATGGTATCCATTAGTGATAGGACCATAAGTAGTTATGTTTTTTTCTATGGAAAGTCTATTTAAAGAGATATGAAACTATGGAAAGTTTTGTCTTAGATTATATATTTGGAGCTCTACTCAGTGAAAGGTCGCCCCACCTTAAGAGGCAAGTGAACCATGTTTTCTTCTTTGCCTTAGCAATGTACAAGGGTATCTTTACAAATTTCATTTTATTTTCTTATGCCTTTGGTTATTCTACAATCAAATTATATATATACCTAGTTGTGTTTCAATATTCAAGGGTTAAGGAACACTGCAAGTGGTAGTAGAGCTCTTTTCTATGTTAGGAAACCTCCAAATTTTAGTAGAATTATTTCAGGCCAGAGACATGTTCTGGCATCTTTAAATAACATAGTGATATACCATTTTACAGGTAAAATTATGGTTGGGGAGTAATACACACATGAAATACAAGTGGAATCCCTTTATTGGAAACCATTGTAACCCTTGTTGGTACCCCTTTGAGTAGTATCGCATTGGACAATAACTATATATGAAATCTCACTTCCATGTACCTTTGAGTATATTAGAAGTCCCCTAGGTATACCCAAAATCAACTCTACATCAATAGATTGACCATCTTGTTTTTATAGTAGACTGAGAACATCACTGAGGAAGATCATTCTCTAGTGCCTAGGTAGTCATGTCATATGGCTAAGGGTATGGTTGAGCCTCCTTAGTCAACTCCCTAAGATATTGGATTGAGTACTAATATTAGACCTCACAAGTATATAAGAGAGTTATAACACGTGACACTCCTTTGTTTCTAGGACCTTACAAACCCTAACTTCTACAACCAACCAATGAAAATCCTGCATCTTTTCATCTAGAAGGAATTTTGAGATTCTATCACTATAGTAATAATTAGTTGGGAGTAATACTCACATAGGAGTAGTACCCAAAACACATTATGGTTTCTACTAACACCATTATGGAAGAGGTACCTCAAATATCCCTAGATTCATGTTGATTTCTTGGATCTTCCTCTTAGGTAACACATTTTTCTACTATGTGTATCCAACAATACAACGATTTAGGGTATATACGAACAAAATCCTTTCAATCCATTGATCGAAGTGAGATAAGTGGAAAATAAAACTTCCACAAAAAAATGGTGGTCCCATGGTCCAGACTTGCAACATGGCCGAATCGAAGAACCAACGAAGGTCCAAAGCACTCACTACTAAGATTTGGATAGAAAGGTTGTTAACATTGAGTATGCACTCCATGTTATGAATGAAACAATGAAATTGGAAGGAAAAACAATGATATTGTTAGTTTCCCACTTGAATCTTAATTTATCAAAACCAAACATTGATCCAACCAATGAATAATTCCCATCTCATAAAGCGCAATCCAGACACATGTTGTTTTAGTATAACCCCTCCCTAAACTTTTAGGATCACAATTCATGGAACCAGTTTCCAAAACTCAATATGAACAAATTTTATGGGTTAGATTCCTTGGGATCGGTTATCCAAATGGAACACTATTTCACTATCCATGGCATTATTGATGGCCTACAAAAACTACAAGTCAGGGTCTTATATTTGGATGTTGAACATCGGCAGTGGTGGAAATGGTATAAGAAGGCTTATAAAGGATACAATTCCTAGATGTATTTTGTGCAAGTACATTATGCTCATTTTAAGCGTGACACTCACCATTTGGGACCTCTAACAAATTAACACAGTTATGGAATATATTATCGCCTTTGAGCAATTGGTGATTTGCATAGAGGGCCAATCTGTTTTATTTTTTAAATAATGTTTCATCAATGATCTCAAGGAAGCAATTCGAGCTTCATGATGTAGTGCCCGCAAACATGGTTGGAATCTTTTGATAGAGCTAAAGAAGCTGATATAGTGATCAATGTGAAAACCAAGAGACATTTATTTTCCACTCACCCTAGCCCCCTTGTAGTGACAACCCTCATCTCATCAAACTCACATGTATTCCACATCCAAAAGTTATCTCATGAAAATATGGAAAAATGTCAATGCCTTCACATTTTCTAGAATTGTGACGAGTGATATTTCAAATGACACAAATGTAAAGAACAAAACTTATTTCAAATCGATGTATCTCGACATGAACACTCAAAAGACATTCTTGTTGAATTTACTCCTCGACAAACTTTCAAAGACACCAACCCCGCCATGAAAGTTGAAACCCCTTTGCAAGATGCTTAAAAATAACCCCAAAATTCTCTCCATGCCCTATCATGTTTCTCAACACTCCAAACCTTGAAATTGATTAGCTACATCAAGTACCACAAATTTATTGTGTTAGTTGATAGTGCCAACACCGATAATTTTATCCATAGGAGAGTGGCACAACACATCCATTGTTATGTACATCCCATATCTGATTTTCAAATTGTGATCTCCAATAGTGATACGATGATATGTGCGGACCGATGTGAAAACATGAAACTACAAATTGGTGAGTATCATATAAAAGCTCACATGGTTTTTATTGAAATGGGAATTTGTGATATAGCTCTGAGAGCATAATGATTATGCACTTTGGGACTATTCTACCATGAATTTCAAAGAATTATACATGAGCTTCATGTAGGAAGGGTAGAAGCATACCATCAATGAGATTACATTTGGTTCCCATAAAATTATCACCTATCATCGTATGGAGAAATTGTTGTCAGAAAGGTCACTCAAGTGTTATTTCACAGTTCAATGTCATACAAGTAGTTGACACCATACTGCAATAGATTCACCCTGATTTGCACCTGGCTATCTCTATGGACAAGGCCTCAAAGCACAACACATGCCTCTAGTCACATCACCTAATTTGTATAGGCATTCTATTAAGATACTTTTGATAGAAATTACCCACTATGGACCAATTTTGGGGAATTAACATTGGTAGGAGGATGAAATCAAGGAAATAAGGCCCTGAATAATCATCCTCAAGCTCAAGGGCCATTGATGATGTTTCAAACTTCAACTAATGACCTCTATAGGGGATATTTTCCCTTCCATTAAGAATAGAAATGTCATTAAGAGGTATTGTGCACCACTGACACATATCAGAGCCATGACAATGTTTAGGTGATGAAATCAATGGCCTTAGGATTTGAATGAAATTTAATGGGTTTGATGTTGATGAAAAAGGATTCAAAACACAACATATGACCATTGGAGGGGATATTTTGTCTCTATTTGAAAATACATGAGCACTAATAGGAGGTATTACACACCATAAATAAGTATCGAGGCCTTCATAATAGTGGGGGATGAAATTAAGGGTCTTGTTCATCTCAAATGATGCTTCTTGGGGACAATGGCCATGTAAGAGGTTTGAAACCACCACACATGACCTATGTAGGGTAGATTTGGATTGAAACTAAGAATGTGATTGTTGTTAGGAGAAATTTCCCACTATGGACATAACTTGTGGCCTTAACATTGGTCGTGGAATGGAAATCAAGGACCTAAGGCCTTGAATACTGTTTCTTAGGATTAAGGACCATGAATGAGGGCTCAAACCACCAGGCATGAGCCTAGGCACATACCTTAGTTTATATCTAGACATTATATTGAGATATCTTAGATAGGAATTTTCCACCATGGATGTTTCTTTATATAAGGAATATGTGATATCCCACCCACCTACCTACTACTTATTGTAATCACATATATACTTTCACACACACACGCAATATCATCTTCCAAATTTCATTCTTCTTATTCTCGGACCTATAAAATATAAATATATATATATATATATATACATAGTAGATAAATAGATAGATATTCCCTTTGCACCCTCTTTGAGTATAATTCTCCACTCAGTGACCTCCTACTTGCTACTAGTATTTATCCTCTATTTTTACATCCATCATTAGCCACCCACTAATACTACTCTTTTCATTTCATTAATCATATTTTTACTATTATTACTATTGTTATATACTATATTTTATTTATTAATACTATATATTAATACTATATTCTATTTCTTTGTACCATTTATATAAGGTGTTATATTTTGTATGTTACTTACACATGTTATCACCTTAATAATTTTACATGTACATCAATACTCAATTAAATAGTTTTACACATGAGCCTGGATGGGGTGTCAGTGGGTACAAATGCGTAATCAACAAGAAGGTAGGAGGTGAGGCCATCTGGTGGCTATAACCTAAAAAATGGTGGGTAGAAACTACCATTTTTAACATCTACGGTCTTAGAATTTACCATTCTAGTCCTCCGTAGTCAATGGAGGGTTTAATATGCCTCGTTAGTGGTACACGCGATGTGACGGGGATTAATACCAGGCACACTTTGGCTACAAGCACAATTACACTGCACCTTTGGCATGGCAGTGTAAAAATGAGCTTGGCACGATGTAGAATGATCTTAATCAATGAAAAATGAGTTCAAGATTACCATAGAATTGGTTTATGTTCTTGGTGGTCCAAACATTCTTATCCATCTCGCATTGGACTAGCAAGCACATCAACTTTCACCATGCCGCATATTCACCCCAGAGGTCATTATCGTTGTGGATGATCAGGATTTATGACCAGAACGAAATGAAAACATAGATCTATAATATTAAGATAGAGATACAGTGAATAAGAAAAGAGATACAATAAAACTTGACTTCTATTAAATAAGAAATGTGTTGAAGCTGTAAAATGAAGACTGAAACAAGATTACTAGAATGGTGATAGCTTATCTCCAAGAAGAGATGTGACGGCTACGCTCATTCGCAAGAAGATGAATACAATGAGTCTCCAAAGTCATTTTTACATCAAACATGAATGCCAAAAATCTAGACACCCAAAAAACTAACCCTAGGAGATGAAGCGCCAAAAGTCATGTGGGCCCTGTTGGGGTAAGTTGGTACATCAACTTCTCGAGGTCATAACTTTTGCATACGATCTCTGTTTTAGGCACATGTTATCACATTGGAAATGTCTATCCAAGGAATAAATAGTAGCCGTCACACTCTAAATTTTTCTATAGTGTGACTTTGGAGAGCCCAAAAATCATTGTTTAGGGCCTCAAAACGGCCCCAAAAGTTTAGGACTCGAAAAGCTAGAAACAAAAACTGCCAAGATGAAAACTAAAACTACCAAGATGAAATTTCTATGTGAGCCATTTGGAATAGGTGAGTGGCCATCGATATCCACCTATATCAATCATGCCCCCTTAGGAAGCAATGGTTTCCATTGCGTTGTTTTCCCCCATTAGATGAGGAAATTTCCGCTGAATTTGGTCCCAGGTGAGCCACTTACCTTGGTGTAGGAGCTACCCTGCTTTGACAATACGATAAAGTTGAAACTTATGTTGGTGATTTCCCTTTACCTTTGTGTCTATGATCTGATTAGTGGACGCATGTTCCGTGCATTCAGGGTTGAGCTATGTCGGTGTCAACTGTTCTGCTACCTCTGAGGTGTCCAATAATGGTGGAAAACATGGCCAAAGGAGGTCCACATTAAACACTGGGTGCAATCCGAGGAAGGGGGGGATATTGAGCTCAAAAGAATTTTCATCCACAACCTTGGTGATGGTATATGGTCCATAGCGGAGTGGACAAATATTACAATGGGGTCATGTAAGGAATTCTTTCTGCAAGTGGAAGAAAACTTTATCTCCCACCTAAAAATTGTGTGACACCCAGTGTTGATCATGGTGTTGCTTGTACTTGGCATTGGACTTCTGTAAAATTTCCTAAACCTATTGGTGTATGTGCTGGATTCATTCAATGAACCAGGTGGATTTATCATCTTTAGTGTGAGCATGGGACAGTTCTTCTTGGGTGGCCGCAAGGGGTAATGCAAAATCCATGAGACCCAATGTTTGAAATCCCAACCCCACCTGAAAGAGGCTATGGTCGATTGAGTTGTGTATGGCTCTGTTGTAGTTGTGTTGAATATAGGGAAGACTGTCATCCCATGTGTGTGGATTCTTGGAATTGTACATGTGTAATACATGCACGATCATCATGTTGACAACCTCAGTTTGGACATCCATCTGGGGGTGGAAGGAAGTGGATTTGGTGAGCTTGGTGTCTAGTAGTGACCAAAGGCTCGACCAAGAATCGACTGTCCCGATATGAAATGATGGTTTGGGGAATCCCAAAATGTATCCATACTCATTCGAAGAAGAGATTGGCAGTGGCCTCCACTTTGATTCTCTTCTTGCAAGCGACCATAATCACCATCTTGGAAAAGCGATCAACCACCACAAAACATATTCATTTCCCCGCTTGGTTGACAGAATTCCCGACATGTAGTCCATAGATATTGATTCCCAGGGCCTTTTAGGAGTAGGAAGAGGGGTATACATGCATTTTTTATTAATTACTGATTTGTCTATGTAATAGGTAGTGTAGGACCTGATATACTTACTGACATCCTATCGAATTTTTTGGCCAATGGAAATGTTTCTTCAACACTACCATTGTCTTCTCCACGCCGAAGCACCCTGCCACCCGAATATAGTGAGCTTCCAAAATCATCTTCATTCGCTTTCTTAATGGATCGCATAGATGGCCCAGATGGCAGAGAAACCCGTCCTAAAGGTTGAAATCAACGACAATTGTGTTGGTGCCAACATATGATAGGTGGTGGAGAAGTCAGGATCACTCTAATATAGTTGGGGCCATCAAGAGGTCTCATGGCTGCAGGAGTTTAGCACTGTGGTGAGTGTTTCCACTAGAGGTCGACTAAGGCAATCAACAACGCAGTTGATGCTTCTTGTCTTATACTTGATGTTGATATGGAACCCTTGCAAGTATGTGGACCACTTTTGATGAAGGTCATTCTATGATTTGCCTTGTGTTTGCATGAACTGCGGAGGCTTATGATTAGTGTGGATGATTGCCTCCTTCCCAAGAATGTAATGCCTCGACTGACATTATGATTGCAAATTGGAGTACATTTATTTTTCGTAAGTAGGGTACTTACAAATGAAATTTGATAGTGTCTCACTATGATAGGACATGAGATGTCCATGTTGAGTGAGAACTATTCCCACAACATAGTCGAAAGCATCGGTCTCGATCTCAAAAGGTTGTTGTAGGTCAGGTAATGAGAGCATCGGGGTTGAGCACAAGTGCTTCTTCAGATCAACAAACACTTTTTCTTGTGATAGGCCTCACAAAAACTTCTCCTTAGAACCACCACGGATCACTTGGCTAAGGGCCCATGCGATATGGGAGAATCCCAACATGAACCTGCGATAGAAATTGGCAAGGCCTAAGAAGTTTTGAAGATCAATGAGTGTGGTCGGAGCTATTCAGTCATGAATTACATGGATATTTGTTGGATCGACATGCACCCCATGCTCATCAACAATGTATCTGAGGTATTGGACCTTGTCCATGCTGAAGGAGCATTTTTCCAAATTTGCATATAGCTTGTGTTGTCACAGAGTGTGCAGAACTTGTTGAATGTGTTGCAAGTGTTCCACCCAACTCTTTCCAAAGATGAGGATGTCATCCAAACACACCACCAAAAAGGTATTGGTGAAGGGACGCAAGATATCATTCATCATCCTCATGAAATTTGTTGGGGCATTTGTCAAGCCAAAGGGCATGACCAACCATTCAAAAAGACCTTCTTTGGACTTGAAGGCAATCTTCCATACATCGTCCTTCTCTATTGGGACCTGGTGGTAGCTGGAATTCAAATCAATGTTGTTGAATTATTTGAACCCCTTGAGTTGGTAAAGGATATTGTCAATTTAGGGAATCAGGTACCATTTCCTAACTGTGATTTTATTTATGGCCTGGTAATCGATGCAAAGTCATCAGGTCCCATCTTTCTTCTGTAAAAGAACAATTGGGATTCCACAAGGTGAGGATCTTGTTCAGATGTGCATATTTTGGAAAAACTCTTGGATTTGGCACTTGATTTCCTCATTTTCCAAAAGAGAGAGGTGATAGACTATCCCATTGGGTAGTGGTGTGTCAAGGGTTAGGCCGATTGAATGCTTGACCTGACAGTGCAGAGGTACCCTCGTGGGTGAGGTGAAGATGTCGTTGTATTCTTACATGAACTTATTCACTTACTTGTGTTGCATGGAGGGTCGTTCCATGGAGGCCATGGATGTTGCTATGACCTTCTGCTTGCTTTGAGAGTGAACCATGAAGAAGAAAAAATTCCTGGTCTAAGAGATGACCTTCCTGTATTTCTTGACAGAGATTAAGGAAATGGAAGTAGGCGAGACTACCTCAGTTATCTTGTAAAATTTCCTGTCCAAAGTAATATTAACACTATGAGGCCTAGACTCATATACAACATGAAATTTCCATAAATAAGGTTGGCCCAAAAGAACATCACAAACTTCAATGGGGGAAACATCACACAATACCTCATCTTTGAAAGGTTTGATGTCGTAAGGCAGGTGCCACTGTTGGTTGATGCAGAGATCGCTTCCTTGGTGGAGCCATCCGTTGGTGTACAACTGTGGTTGCGGTGTTGTTGGTAGGGCCAACCGCTTGATGAACTCTATTGAGATGAGGTTCTTTTGGATAATGCTATCAACGATGAAGTGCAGCGGAGTACCCTTCACCAGCATCTGTGAATGAAAGAGGCGCTCTCCTTCCTCATGTTTCTTTGGTTCACTAGGCTGGATCTTGGTGGTAGCGACGGTGGCATTGGGTTCTGCATCAATGATCTGTCTCCCTTTTTCGTATTCTAACTCAAATTCGGAGCCCACATCTATTTCATAGGATTTCACCTCAACCACCAATGACTTCTTTGAGCGGCATTCAACGGTGTTATGTTAGGGGCTCTTATGGAACTCACACCACTTCCCTGTGTAATTCTTCGTCTTTCCATTGTCCTTCTTTGTTTGCAGCTTAGACGGGTTTTCCTGAGGTTTCCCATCCGAGTTTCTCTGCCCTTTGTATTGTGGGTTGGGATTGGCCTTGCCTTTCTTCTGCTGTGAGGGGTTCCCAGACCCAAACTGTCGCGTCTTTTGTTTGAGCTTATGCTCTATTTTGACAGCATATTGATAGGCCATGCCCAAGGAAGAGATGTCCAGAAACTACATTTCTGTCTGGATGTATCTATGCACACCCCCGCAGTACTTGAGCACCATATGTCGCTCAAAGTCTCTGATACCCAACTTGGTGCGCAAGGTATGGAAGACATTTGTGAACTCTGGAACTATTTGGTCCCTTTCTTGCTAGAGTGTGGTCCATTTTGTATATAAGTCGTCATAAATTCCAACATGTAGTATTATTACTTAATAACATCCCTGAAAAAATCCTAGGTGGGCGTGAATGCAAACAACGAAGATTCATTTGTTTCCTTTTGCTCACACAAAGTCTCCCACTAATCTTTGACATGGGGGATGACCTTAAGGAGCGTAAATGCAATATTTTCTCTATCTGAAAAGTTGTGTATAGAAAAAATAACCTTCTAACATATGTAACCATTTGTCTATAGCATTTTCATCTATCTGACCTTCAAATATAGGAATATCAGAGTTGATATGTACCTTGAAGGGGGCAGCGCCTCCGCTCAAGGGAGATGCGTCGCTCATCAACAGTCGTCGAAGGATTTTTGCAAAGATATCCATCATCTTGTTCCTCTGTCGCTCGAGGTATTCCTCAAGCAACATTTTGAAAGGATCTCTTGTCCTGTTGTCTTTATTTTCTCCCGCCATGGAAGTTTGATTGGACACGCGAGAGAATTTTTCCTTAAGAGAAACAAGCTCGAGACCCAACTCTCTCTACCTTGACCTCATTGAGGACATGCACTAAAAATGACAAGGACCATACTGCTCTGATACCACTGATCCAGATTTATGAGTGAAACCAAATGAAAACATAGATATATAATATTAACAAAGAGATACAGTAAAACTTGACTTCTATTAAATAAGAAATGTGTTGAAGTTGTAAAATGTAGACTGAAACAAACTTGCTAGAATGGTGACATCTTATCTATGAGAAGAGATGTGATGACTACACTCATTCGCAAGAAGATGAGTATAATGAGGCTCCAAAGGCATTTTTACATCAAACATGAATTCCAAAACCCTATACATCCAAAAACCTAACCCTAGGAGATGAAGTGCCAAAATTCATGTGGGTCCCATTGGGGTAAGTTGGTACATCAAATTCCTAGGGTCATAACTTTTGCATACGATCTTCGTTTTAGGCACATGATAGCCCGTTGGAAAGTTCTATCTGGGAACTGCATATGTTTCCATCACACTTTGACTCCACCTATAGGGTGACTACGATGGGCCCAAAAAACATTATTTAGGGCCTCAAAATGGCCCTGAAAATTTAGGACCCAAAAAGCTAGAAAAAAAAACTACCAAGATGAAAGTTGTATGTAAACTAGTTGGAATAGGTGCGTGGCCCCTGATGTCCACCTGGATTAGTGGAAGCAGCTCGCGTTGATGGAAAAATAGTCATTTTGAGAATCTGGAGCCCGTGATCCCAACCTTGGACCATTCAGCTACAACTTCTCCAATTAGAATTGCAGATCTGAAAAGATATATCAACATGTAGGAGGTCATAGCTCATTGGGGTTGCATAATTGAATGGTTTGATGATGAAGGAAATTCTCTATGATTTGAAGCACAACCAATTCATGCTTGAGCGATAATTTACATAAGTTAGAGCCCTATTCAGAGAGGCCTCGATGGTAACCATTCAGATGCACACTTTCCCAGTCCTCGATAGTCTTCACCGAAAGCCTGAAGCCTTGGCTACTTTTCTTGCAATTCGACTTGGAGGGGAGCTCCTTCACCTGCTCTTCAAGACTCATCAGGAAACAACAGATTTGACATACATAATAGAACAATTAGATCAATAGATTTCCCTACTAGTGGCCATGCTTTCTTGTCCAAACCTCAGGATAATGCCAACTCTACCAGGCTAGGACGTTGTCATCTTACATGTGCCTATTCTCCTCCTGACATGCAACTTCGAAGTTCTGTTGGGTAGACAAATTTCACCTTCGGGCTAGTCCTAGTAATTGACTTTTTGTTCAATTTATGTTATAGTTTCATAGTTCAGGTCTTCAATAGTGCAATAGTTATGTCACTGTCATCTTTTCTTAGAGACAATAGATCTTGTAAACTCAAACTATTATATTTTTGGAACCCATGGAAAATGCCATAGATTTGCATCAATATGGAACTGGGTTGGTTTCCTATCATGACAACCCATCCGCCAACAAAATTTTCAAACAGACTTAATATTTTCTAAAAGATACTATAATCTTACTATAATCTCAGCTAATTTAAGAAAAAAAAAACTTTTACACATGTATCAATATTTTACTTTTATACCACTAATTATATGTCATTACATCAATCCCACTTATCAATATGCTTATGATATATTCTATACACTTATCCTAATAAAAACCTTATTGCTATTTTCACCTCACCCCACTTCATACCCATTGTACTTACCATTCATTATATATAACACATTCTCTCTTGTACTTGTGTTCAAGCTTATTTTATTTTTATCTCTCATATAAATTAATGCCTTTGTTGTTAATTACCTTTATAACATTAATTTACAACTAGCATCATCATTTATAGCATCACCATTTAGAATTTACATAAAACATATATATGTTTTTATATAATAAATTTCAATTTAGTTTAAGAAATGTTGCTATTTTCATTTTTTCATTGTTTAATTTTTTGATAATATATATTATAATTTTAAAATACACCATTTTATTGTTTTGTTTATTTTTTTATAATATATTATAATTTTAAAATACAACATTTTATTGTTTTTCTTATAATTTTGATGGACTTAAACATTTCCATAAAAAATTGTCCGATGAACTTAAACATTTCCATAAAAAAAAATTGTATGTCAATATAGAAATTTTATTATATTAACATGAACACACAATGTCATCATTTCAAGGCTTACTACTTTAGTACCCACTGCCCTTTATAACCCTATAAAATTTTATAAATAAAAATGATCAACTAAGTTTGTATATAGCATTGTGTTCAAGGCTTACTACTTTAGTACCCATTGCCATTTATAACCCTATAAAATTTCATAAATAAAAATTATCAACTAAGTTTGTATATAGTATTGTGTGTGCCTAAATATATAAGTTATATTATATTTTTATAAAAGTATACAATTTTTTTTTAAATAAATAATTTCACAAATCTTCTATTAATAAACAAATTATTACAATTTTTCTATAAATAAAAATTATATATTTTGAAAGTTTAATAGATTTCTTACATTTTATTTTTTATATAATTTTAATTTTTTTAAAATACTTTTAATTATTTGTGAAAATGAAATTTGATTTTTAAATTATATGTAGCAAGAACATGCCATGAAAAATATTCATAATTATGCTTAACTTTGTAGTATTAATGTGTATATTTATGAAACATAATGTGATTTAAGAGTAATTATTAAAATATTATAATTTTGGATATTTATTTTTTAAATTATAAAAAATTCAATATATTCATAATTTTCTATAAATTTAAAAATAATATTTTATTACTTTATATTGACATATATTTAAAAAATTAAAATATAAATATAATAATAAAAATAAATTAATAAACTAATAAATTCAATTTTTGTAATTCATCCCACTAAAAAAATCAAAACATGGCCAATTTTATCTTTTAAAAAAATAAACGAATCTCAAACACTTCTCTCACTTAAATCTCACACAACTTTAATAACTAAGACTTAATCCAATTACCACTGGTCGTTATCACCTAACTTCCTCTCTTTTTTCAACTTTCCAGTTGATATTGATAGGAGTATCCTATGATCCAACGCTCCCCCAACCTTTAAAAATGGAATTTTCTAGAGACACACCTTGATAATGGAGTAGGCTAATTCAGGAATGTTCTTTTTTTCAGAGTTCAGTTTTTTAGGAAAAAAAAATGGAGCTGAATCAAAGTTTTATGTATTTCAAAACCTTATCTCAAAGGTTTTGCTTCATTTTGAATCAACCTAGATACTCAGAAAATTTAAAAGTGAGTCGCCAAAAAACCTGGTAAAAAAAACTTTAAAGAAAAAAATTGCTATAGAATTAACCCGCTCCCTCGATAATGACACAAGGCAAACTTTTAATGTTTTTCTATGTGTATTGTACTTTACGTTCTCCCGATAAAGAAAGCAGGACAGACCGACTCATGGTTCCTTTACCTTTTTCATATTTCCACGGATTTTATGCATAAGGCAACCGTGAAACGCCAACTCTTCCATCATTCCAACAAGAACGTGGGACACCCCGGATGGTAATTAATTTTGCTCTTCGACGCTTTTCGTCACTTTTGACATGTACTATTTATACAGTGTAGTGTAAACATTTAGATTATTATTTTAGTTTTTGAATAATTTTTTCAAAATGTGTATAAAAATTTAAAATAAAGAATGAAATGGTAAATATAAATTGTTATTGAAAAATTTACAATCTTAATATAAAAATTTTAAATCCATATTTATAATTAAAATACAAATTCGTATAATAAAAAATTGCATTCCAATAATTTTTTATAATTAGATTCCATAATGATTACCAAAATATATTATAAATCATACTCTTCCGTATTATAAAAGAACTTGACAATAGTAAAGAGTGGATTAACTTTGGAGCAATTTTTTCTGTTACTTTTCCAGCAGGTTTTTAGGCAGTCAGTTTTTAAATTTCAGTTTAATTTAGAAATTTAATAGATTTTTTGAGTATTTGGATTGGTTAAAATTGGGACAAAACCTCTTGAACAAAATTTTTAAATATATGAAATTTTAATCCATATAAAATTCAGACTATCCTGAAAATCTAGTAAGATTCAAATCCATTTTTTTTTCACTGAAAAACGGTTCTGTTTACTCCCGAGTTAGCCGGGAGTTAGCCTAATCCAACAGTAAAACCAGGACTTTCCGTCATTCCATTTCGTACTGTGTGAAGAAGGTAGCTTAATAGCGTCACCACAATCTTGCGATTGAAGTTAAGTTATTCCCGTGAGAACCGTTGAGATTCATTCGCCCATATTTGCTTTATGGGCATGTGTTTCTTTTGGAGTAAAATTTAGAAAATTAGTTGGAAATTGAAATGGCATATAACGACCATCTAATTATTTTTTTATGATTCTAATGCATTATTTAAACATTGTGAAATTTGAAATTGAAATTTCGCCCATAAAAAAATAAAAATAAAAAATCATGTTACTGATGATAATTGCCGAAAAAAATAAAAACCATACAACATACACTGTTTACACTAGACATTTTGATGAAATCTTTTCCCTCAAATATCGCGCATTTTGACATCGAGTGATGCAACGATTGTATGCAGCATGGCAACGCAAATACAGAGATCGAAATACTAATTTTGCCACGCTCGCTGCAAAGTAGGGAACCCTGATTACTCAATCATGCTAATCCTCCTTTTACATTATAGAGTGCAATAATTCTTCCCACGGAAGAACGGTCGTGATAACTTGCAGTTTGCTTCTGAGAGAATTTTGTACAGGAAGGCAACCGAAATAAATGAAGTTTTGATATTATGTATCAGAAGAGCAAGAAATTTTATTGGTGAAAGAGTTATTTACATATGTAGTGAACATACTTGACAGACAACTATCAATATTTACAGAAAATAGAAGCTTGGTAGAGCCTTGGTCAGGTATGTGCACATAGGACAAATACATCTATCTAGCAATTATTTTAAACACTGTGCATCCCTTTAGTTTGAGAAAAGAGATATGATCTTCTTCTCTCCGGCCCAAACATATAAAACTGATCAGAAATGTAGAAGCGCGAAGAACTATCTGTATGGGAACATCAAAATATGCCTATCAAAATATGCCTAGTTTTATGAGCATAATACGTCCGAAAGAAGTTTATACCGACGACCCAATCCACCTTTGGTAGGCTTGTTCGGACGAGGAGCACGGGGCCAGTTTCTGCAGTTTTCATTAGACAACTTGCAGTTTTGTATGGAGTTCGACAGAAGCTGCCTCTCTTTGCTCCGTCCAAATTTGACGTGGCGTTTTAGGGTAGGCTTAGCATTAGCCTTCCTGGGTTTCTCAATGGTTACTGATGCAGCTTGCTTCATGGCGGCTACTTCCTTGGCCTTCTCACTGACCATTTCCTGCGTTTCATCTTCCTTTTTCTGTCTCTTATTTTTCTCTTTTGCTTCTAAGTCCAGGCACCAGTCACATACTTTTACGCCGTCAAATTCCAACTGATCAGAATACAACCTGCTGCAATATCTGCTAGAGTGGCGGCGTATGCTCACATAAGAAAAATAAGGAGTACATCTGAAAACCGTGGGAGAAAAAGAAATGATTGAGTGTATGCAATGAAATTACTGGGAAACAGAAACTCACATGTGTTGAAATCGGTGGTTGCATCTGTGGCATCTGAACAAACGTTCCTCAAATCCAACGTCCCCACACATGCAGCATTCTCTTCCTTTTCCTTTTTTAGTATTCATTCTGGAGCTGTAATATTGGCTTTCATTTGGTTGGTGATCCATGCTACTCGATCGCCAGCTATGATGCACCCCGGATCAAGTTCGAATGCCAAGCGCGGACGCAATATCAAACCATAAGTTCGAATGCGATTGGAAAGTTCCAGCCGAGATCCTTAGGAAAGGTCTGGACTTCAATAAAGCCTGTTACATTGGTACGGTTGAAAGGCAAGAGGGGATCCATGTTCCCAAGCACCATCTCTCAAAACCGAGAGGTCTATATACAGCCGTATGCAATGTTTGCAGAAAATTCTCCAAACTAAAGTAAAAATGGCCACTTGCCAAGGATGGAGAAGGACAGGACAGGACAGATCAGATTCATGGTCGGCAGTCAACTTTATGTCAGTGCTGTTATATATACGGGTCCGTAAAAGCAAAACAGACACGCCAGCAACTTTTTCTGGTGTGTCGTCCTCTCACCCTCGTCCATTGTTTGTAGCAAACATACTTTAATTTTTGGCGAGCTTTTTAATATAAATTTGGGGAGCAGTTTTATAATTTTAGTAGGATTTTAGATTGATGGTTGGATTTAAAAGTTCTCTGTTGTATAACTGTTTTACAAATGGTTTTTTTGGTTAGAATTTTGCGACATAAATTTATATAAAATTA
>JASDQU010307836.1:100399-115394 GCA_032191745.1 Picea mariana
ATACTGAGTTAGGGGATTGATAGAAATCCTTAGAGGTTTTTTAGGCATTTTTTAGAGTTCCCAAGAGATCTAGCTCTCGTTTTTATGTAACAAAAGTATGTGTGAGAGAGGAGAGACAAAGGTTAGAAGGAGAGTAGATGAAGTTTGGATATATAGGAGTGTGACAAAGAACTGTGTAAAGTGATTTGTGTGTTGTATGTTTAAGGTTTGAGCAACCGAAAGAACCAGTGTGATTATGACATGTTTTAATTGATATCTCTAGTTCTTTGTGTGTTAATTTGTTGGTATATTCCTATTAATTCAGTCAATATATTGTTTCTTGGAGATGTTAATGTATGCATTAGCAGGAAATACTGTGTGCAGTTAATTCCTTCCAAGTCCTAAAACCCTGTTTAAAAAAATATTTCTTGAGTATTTGTATTCACCGGAATAGACAGTCACAATTTGGCATAGTGGAATCACCCCTTAAAGATCTGCGACACATCAGTATTGTTTGTTAAATTCTGTGCAGAGTTGTTTGTGAACCATTGGTATTATTTGTTGAGCTCTATGCACAAAGTTGTCTGTGATATATTAGAGTTGTCTATGAACTGTTGATATTATTTTTTGAGTTTTGCGCATAGATTTGTTTGCGATAAATCTCGTCGATATTGTTCATTGATACTTTCGTGCAAAGGTATATCTGTGTTGTGTTGTTTTCACACAGAGTTATCTATGACAGAGTGAAATTCAACGTTGTAGGAAAAATAAATTTGAGCGCTTGTTCATGTTGATCTGAGGCTAGATAAGAAGCCCAGATGTTAGTTGTTGATAGAGTATTGAAAAATCTGTGATCGTGGGTTGAAGTTGGTGGTTCATGCTATAATGTTTTGTATCAGAGATTACATAGTAAGTGTGCTTGTGAAGAAAGAGAATATGTTTCCCAGGATAAGGGTTTGAGGCATACTAGTTGAAAATGTGGAATTATAATAGGAGGTGAGGCAACTCTGAGAAAAGATGGAAGGTATAGAGACTTCCATTAAGAGGGAATGTGATATAGGATATATCAACAAAATTGAAGAAGCAACAACCTCTGAGGAAAGGGAAGAAGAAGAAACAACAAAAGAGAGATTGATAAGGGTGGTCACAAAGGTCAATGTTGGACCAAAGGTAGAGGTACCTATGTATGAAGGTAACATGAATTTCGAATAATTAATTGACTGGATTAATGCCTTGGACAAATACTTTGATTATGAAGATGTACATGAAGTAAATAAGCTAAAGTATGTAGTGACAAGGATAAAAGGTCATAAAACTCTATGGTGTGATGAATTGCTAGTTGACAGGAACCTAAAAGGTAAAGCCAAGATTAAGAATTGGGATATGATGATTTCTAAGTTCAAAATCAATTTCATGCCTAAGGATTGCCAACTAAATTTGTTCATATGGTTACACAATATCAGACAGAAGGCTATGAATGGGAAAGAATATATAAAATAATTTTACATATTGACAATTAGAGCTGGTCATATTGAAGAATATGTTGAAAAGGTTTCCAGATATATTAATGTATTGAGGTATGATATACAAGATGAAATTAGCATTTTGTTCCTGAAGACAGTTGGGGATGCCTATCAAGTAAATTTGAAGGCATATGAGAAGCTGGCTAGAAAACATAACCATAAGAACAGAGGAAGAGGTCCAATAAGAGGCAAAGGACAATCCAATAATAGAGGGAGATTTTAGACTCCAAGATATGAAGGAGGAAGCTCAAGCTCAAGTAGTAAATCATCAAGAGGCAACATATTTTTCTCCAGAGGAAAAGGTAGAGGAGGAAGAAAAATGAGATGTTATACCTGTGGAAATATATGTCATATGTCATGGGTTTGTCTAGAATATAAATAAGCAGGTTAGATAAATGCAAATATAGTATAAGCTGAAGAAGAGAATGTGAATGTAGTCACACAAGAATAAGTTCCCGAGGCAGGGGAATCATTTTTGCTGAAAAGAATTTTGATCAAATCAGAGAAGGAAGCTAAAGCAACAACTCAGAGGAAAAGAATATTTAGGACTGTATGCAAGTCAAAAGGTAAGCGTTGCAAAGTTGTTATTGATAGTGGTAGCACAGATAATTTGGTTTGCATTGAAATGGTAGAGAAGTTGGGATTGAAGAGGAAAATGCATCCCACTCCCTACAAAGTGTTCTGGTTGCAGAAAGGACATCATATTTTGGTGAATGAGCAGTGTAAGGTGTAAATTCAAATTGGTAGATACAAGGATGAGTTATTATGTGCCATAATTCCTATGTATGTTTGCCATGTTTTGTTGGGAAGGCCATAGTATGGAAAAAAATCAATTCATGATGGTAGGAGGAACACTTATTCTCAGGAAAAAGATGGACACAAGCATGTATTATTTCCTTTGCAGGATGATGGATCCAAAGAAGAAGTTGGTCCTAGTGTGTTTCCGATGAGTGGAAAGGAACTGCTGCAAGAAGTCAAGAAAGAGGAGATGCATTTTTCTTTGAATGGAAACCCAAGACTTACAAATAAAAATTTGGATTATTTTATTGTAGAAGTTAAATCTACGTTGGATGAGTTTGTTAATATTATAGTTGACGATTTTCCAAATGCATTACCCCATATAAGAAGTATTAGCCATCATATTGACTTAATTCTAGGAGAAAGTATACCTAATAAAGAAACATATAGAATGACACCTCAAGGGAACTAAGAGATCGAGAAGCAGGTGCAAGAGCTCTTGGATAAAGGATTGATAAAGGAAAGTTTGAGTCCATGTGTTGTTCCAACAGTATTGATCCCAAAGAAAGATGGAGGATGGCGCATGTGTACTGATTCATGAGAAATCAATAAGATCACAATGAGCTGTAGATTTCCATTACCTAGAATTGATGATCTATTAGAGTGTTTGAGTGGAGCTAAGTATTTTTCGAAGATTGATTTAAAGAATGGATATCATCAAATAAGGATCGGGAAAGGAGATGAACGAAAAAGAACTATCAAAACACATAATGGACTATATGAATGGTTAGTGATGCATTTTGGGCTCACAAATGCTCCAAGTAATTTCATGAGATTAATGAATGAGGTTTTGAAAGAATTTATTGGGAAATTTGTAATAGTATATTTATATGATATATTTATATATAGTCAAACAAAGGAAGAACATTTGAGACACCTCAAGATGGTTTTGAGTACCTTACATGAAAACAAGTTGTTGATTAATTTGAAGAAATGCATTTTTATGAAGAATGAATCGGTATAGTTGGGATTTGTGATATGTTAGGATGGTTTAAACATGGATCCATAAAAGGTTCAAACAATAGTAAGTTGGCCTACTCCAAGAAGTGTGTTTGAGGTAAGAAGTTTCCATGGTTTATAAAGTTTTTATAGGAAATTTATCAGAAATTTCAGTCAGTTATGTGCTCCAATTATTGAGACTATCAAAGAGAACAGACAACCATTCAAGTGGATAGTGGCAGCTGGCCAAAATCTTCAAATTTTGAATAAAAAGATCACTGAACAACCTATGTTAGCTTTTCCATAATTTGATAAGTCTTTTCAAGTTGAGGCTAATGCCAATGGGACTGCAATAGGAGTTGTATTGATCCAGGAACAAAGACCTATTGCATGTTTTACTGAGAAACTGAATGAGGCTAAACAAAAATATTAATATTATCATAAGGAATTTTATGAAATTGTGCAGGCACTGAAGAAATGGAGACATTATCTCATGCCCAAAAAAATTTTCTCTACACTGACAATCATGAATTACAATTTATAAGTAGTCAACCAAAACTAAATAAAAAACATGCTAAGTGGGTTGAATTTTACCTTTGTGATTAAACCCACAAGTGGTAAAGCAAATAATGTTGTTGATGCATTGAGTAGAATTAATTTAATTTTGGAAGAATTTCAGGTCAACACTTTAGGATTTGATGGTTTAAAGGAAATGTATCGAGATAATGCATATTTCAAAGATGCTTATGCAGCTTGTGAAAATCCAGTTTCCAACAATAGGAGCCAGTGGTTGGACTACATGCTACAGGAATGATTGGTATTCAAGACTAGTAAGTTGTGCATACCCAAGTGTTCGATGAGGGAGAACCTAATCAAAGAGAATCACAATGGACGAATGTCAGGACATTTTGGCTAGGATAAAAATTTTTCTCAAGTAAATGCTTTTTATTTTTGACTTGGTATGCAAAATTAAGTGAACAAATTTGTGGAAAAGTGCAAAATTTGTTAGCATGCTAAAGGGAAAATTCAGAATACAGGGTTGTATCAACCACTACCCATTCAAAGAAGACAATGGGAAGCAGTGAGTATGGACTTTTTGTTGGGATTTCAAAGAACAAAAAGAGTTAATGATTCAATTTATGTTGTGGTTGATTATTCTCTAATATGGGAAATTTTATTGCTTGTAAAAAAACCATTGATGCTACAAATATTGCAAATTTGTTCTTAAGAGAGGTGGTAAGATTGCATGGTTTACCCAAAGTGTAGTTTCAGATAGAGACATGAGATTTGTGGGACACTTTTGGAGAACCTTATGGAAGAAGCTTGATATTAATCTCAATTTTAGTTCATCGTGTCACCCACAAACGGATGGACAAATAAAGGTGTTAAAAATAATTCTGGGAAATATTTTGAGAATCCTTGTGAATGAGAACCCTAAGCAGTGGCATAAGATACGTGCTCAAGTTGAGTTTGCATATAATGAATCACCAAATAGAAGCACAAGGATGAGTCCATTCCATATTTTGTACGAAATTCATCCTAGGGGAGTGTATGAGTCAAGGAATTTGTGAAAACAAGAATTAAGAAGTGTCGATGGTGAGGATTTTGCAGTGAGTATGAAAGATTTATAGGAAAGTATCAAACAAAAATTGCGAGAGAGTAGCCACAAGTATAAGTGGAGAGCAGAGATGAAGATAATACTAGTGTATTTTGAGGTTGGTGACTCGGTCATGGAATATTTGAGGAAAGAGAGGTTTCATGTACGGACATATAACAAGTTAAAACTTTAAAATATTGGACCATGTAAATTTTAAATAAAATTTTCTTCTAATGCATATGAAATAGAACTTCCAAGTGGTATTGCAATTTATCCAATATTTAATGTTGTAGATTTGTATCCCTTCAAAGAGATAGAGGATGCTTCAACATCTAAACATGTAAGTGATGGAGATCAGACCATAGGATGGAAAAGAACAACTACCCAGAGAATGCAAAAGGAGTTTGAGGTAGTATTGGATACGAAGGTATTGAAGAAAGTTAGAGGCAAAGAGTATTTCTAGTACTTGGTAAAATGGAAAGGTCAACCAGTGGAGGATGCTACTTGGATGACTGCACCAGAAATTACCAAGTATGGCCAAACCTTGAAGACCTGATGAATACTTATTTTCTTCCCTAGGAGTCTGATGCAGGAGCATCTGATAGTAAAATTGATAATTGATCACATGCGTCAATAAACATTTACCAAGGGAGTTGGTTTCCTAATTTTTCATTTATTTGAATAATTAGAATGATATCTTTAGAAGGTATCGAAGATTTTATGGTTCGAAAGGTATGAGTGTTTTCCTATGTAATAGAACATAAATACTAAGTTACAGGATTGATATAAATACTTAGAGGATTTGTAGGCATTTGTTAGAGTTCCTGAGAGAAATAAATCTCGTTTTTATGTAATGGAAATATGTTTGAGAGAGGTGAGACAAAGGTTATAAGGAG
This sequence comes from Picea mariana, assembly GCA_032191745.1. NCBI lineage: Eukaryota > Viridiplantae > Streptophyta > Pinopsida > Pinales > Pinaceae > Picea > Picea mariana. The sequence goes on from JASDQU010307836.1 coordinate 106,132, forward strand.
AGTAGATGAAGGTTGGATAGATATGGGTGTGATATAGAACTGTGTAAAGTTATTTTTGTGTTGTATGTTTAAGGTTTGAGCGACTGAAAGAACCAATGTAATTATGATATGTTTTAGTTGAGATCTCCAGTTCTCTGTGTGTTAATTTGTTGGTATATTCTTATGACTTCATTCAATATCTTGTCACTTGGAGATGTTAATGTATGCATTAGAAGGAAAGACCATGTGCAACTAATTCCAACCAAGTCCTAAAACCATGTTTAAAAAAATATTTCCTGAGTATTTGTATTTGTAGGAACAAATAGTCACAATTTGGCATAGTGGAATCACCCCTTAAAAATTTTGCGACAAATCGGTATTGTTTGTCGAATTCCATGCAGATTTTTCTATGAGCTATTGGTATTAATTGTTGAGTTATGTGTGCAAAGTTCTCTGCCATGGATCAGAGTTGTCTATGAACCGTTGATATTATTTGTTGATTTCTATGCATAGATTTGTCTACGACAGATCTCGTCAGTATTGTCCACTCATGCTTCTGTGCAGAGGTATATCCACGTAGTGGTGTTTCCACACAGAGTTATCTATGATAGAGTGGAATTCAACATTGTAGAAAAAGGAAATTTGAGAACGTTTTCGTGTTGATTTGAGGCCACTTAAGCAACTCGAATGATAGTTGTTGACATAGTATTGAAAATTGTAATGACCCAAATTCTTAAAAATATCATAACAGAACAAAAGTACGCACTATGTACAGAATGTGAGCATGGAGCACAACTCCAAGATATATAAGATACACAATAACTCCTTAAAGAATAGGGGAACCCCCTCCAAATAACCAAATACCATTCATACTTCACAATTCACCTCCCCCAATTATGAATACATGACCTCTATATATACGTATTCACACTTGAACATGAGTCCCTTTTACCATTAGGCCGACCTTATTACATATATATTTACACATCACATGTACATTTAGTCCCATTTATTCCCCCCCTTGGGGTCATATCATATACATTTATCCCCATATATGCCCCCCTTGGGTCATAACATAGTACCCATCTTCAAAAATCTTTTTCCTCAAAGCTTTGCAATTAAAGGCTTCACATGTGATGAAACCAAGTAATATGATTTTCTTATGTTCCTGATTTCTTCCTTCCATTGATGATGATCCATCCATCCAAAATCAATTCTTTTCAATCATAATCCTTTGTGTCTGGATGTTGCATGATTTTATTTCCCTTGATTCCATGTATCATTGTTGAATCTTCTCCAATTTGTAGTAGATGTTGGTCTATGATAACATCTTTTGGAATAATGGTTTTTTTATGCCATATTCCATGAATATTCATGAGTATTCCATCTTCTTCTTAGATAATGATGATATTGATCTTAGAATTGTAATCCTTGAAATCTTTCCTGATAATGAGGGTGTCAATATGGTTTGACATTTGATGGTTTTTCTTCATTCTGCACACCCATTTCATCTATCTTATTTTCAAAGACAATGGAATCCTCGATCATMTTTGCTTGGTTTTTTTATTACTCTAGCCTTGGATATAMTACCATCATATTCGGCATGTACATCCTCCAGATGGAGTTCAACTTTTTCAAGTATCTTATGGTGACCTTCTTGAATCTTGTCTTCTTTCTCTTTTTGAACTGCAATGYCACCCCATTTATCAAATTTTGATGTCCTTCTTCAATTCTAGATTGMATTTTTTATTTTACCTCWTTAGTATTTAGGGATTCTTCAACCTTCTTGCAAATTTCCTCTTAAATTATTTTGGTAGATTCTTCATCCAATATCCTTTCTTTTTCTTGATTTTGACAATGCTTATTTTCTTCTTTCAAYCTCTTAACCTCATCCAAAAGTTTTTTTATTATSGTTTCATAATATGCATATATCTTATTCTTTATTTTTCAATTCTTCCCTTGAATCATCATTTTCCCACTTTGCTTTGCAACTCTTTTCYTKCTTTAAGTTCCTAATCTCCTTAATGAGTGATTCATTAAGGGATTGCAACTTGGCGAACTCATTGTTTTTCTTTGCAATACATTTTCTTAGCTCTTCATTATCCTTTTGAAATTTGGAGACATTTTCTTTTGATTCCTTTAATTCTATTTGAATTTTATGAATCTCCATTTTTTTTAATCCTTGATCCATTTATTTGAGAATAATTCTTCAAATACTTTCCATGTGGTGCTTCTTCTAGTACCTTCGTCAAAGCTATACCACCACTTACCAGCTTCACCATTCAAACAAATACCTTCCCCAAAAGTATTCTTGTAATTTGTATTTATCATTCTCAACCATTCCTCAGGACTAATTTCATCATTGTCTTCATCTCCTCTAAAGTTAGGTATTGTCATTGATTCTTAATTGAGGTCTAACCCCAATCCTTAACTTCTAACCTAAATATATTAAGGATAAATGTCTCAAATAGTTATAATCCTTGTTCCAATATGACCTCGTACATTTTATATTTCCAATGGATTTTGAATCATCTCAATTGGACATCCCAATCAAAAGTTATGATAGTTTTAAGTGACATACCTTTGAAAACCCTGATTTGGAGTCTATCCTTCTAGCCGACCTTCCTTCTGATGTATATCTAAAATTTCAGCCCCTTTGAGTCTGAAATTGTGACATATAATCCTATGATATGTCCTCTCTTCAATTCCATAGGTCTGAGCAAAATTGGATGTGCTTAGTGGAAGTTGTGGTAACTTCCCCACACCTTGCTGATTTTTGGCCTTTCCAGGAGAGCGAACTTGTGCAGTGTGCCACACACACAATATTTTCTATCTGATTCTGAAAATTGTAAAAAAACTACTAAAGGCCATCATATTTCTAATGAAATTAGTCTCATCGAATTTGGATCTTCTATGAAGAATTTATTCCTATTTTACTTGGAATAACTGTTTGAGACTAGTCAATAGGACTATTTAGATACCCTATCTTCTACAGAGTGTATCTCCGAAAGTGTGATGCCGTAGAAGCTGAAATTTTTACCACGGAGACCTGGATATTTTCTATGAATAAATTATGATTTTATCCTTCTAAAGTGGCTCCAAAATTTTTTTATAGAGAAAATTCTGAAATGAATGTATTGAGGAAGCAAAACCCTATGATCAGTGCTCTTATACCAAATGTAATAACCCAAATGCTTAAAAATATTATAAAAGAACATAAGTACACACCATGTAAAGAATGTGAGTGTGAAGCACAACTTCAAGATAGATCATTTACATAATAACTCCTTAAAGAATAGCGGAACCCCCTCTAAATAACCAAATACTATTCATACTTCACAATTCACCTACCCCAATAATGAATACATGAACTCTATATATACCTATTCACACTTGCAAATGAGGTCCTTTTACCATTAGGTAGACCTTATTACATATATGTTTACAAATTACATGTACATTTAGGCCCATATATTCCCCCCTTGGGATCATATCATATACATTTAGCCCCATATATGCTTCTCTTGGGTCATAACAAAAGCTTTGTGATCATGGGTTGAAGTTGGTGATTCACGCCATCATTTTTGGTATTAGAGCTTACATAGTAAGTGTTCTCATGAAGAAAGAGAAGATGTCTCCCGGGGGAATGGGTCAAGGCATACCAGTTACAAATGTGAAATTTAACAGGAGGTGAGGCAACTTCGAGCAAACATGGAAGGTATGGAGACTTCCATGAAGAGGGAACCTGACATGAGAGATATTAGCGGAGGTGAAGAAAGAAAAACCTTTAAGGAAGAGGAAAAAGAATTGGGATAGGAGGATTGATAAGTTCAAAATCAAGTTCATTCCTAAGGATTACGAGTTGAATTTATTCAGACAGTTACAAAATCTCAGACAGAAGGCTATGACTGTGAAAGAATATACAGAAGAATTTTATAGATTGACAATTTGAGGTGGCCATATTGAAGAAGATGTTGAAAAGGTTTCCAGATATATTAATGGCTTGAGGTATGATATAAAAGATGAAATTAGAATTTTTTTCTTGAAGACAATTGAGGATTCCTATCAAGTATATTTGAAGGCAGAGGAGAAGCTAGCCAGAAAACATAGCTAGAAGAACAAAGGAAGAGGTCCAACAAGAGGCAAAGAACAATCTAGTAATAGAGGGAGATTTCAGACTCCAAGAGATGAAGGAAGAATCTCAAGCTCAAGTAGTCAATCATCATGAGGAGGAGAATCAAGAGGGATAATATTTTTCTCTAGGGGAAGAGGTAGAGGAGGCAGAGAAATTAGATTTTATACATGTGGAAAGACATGTCATATGTCATGGGACTGTCTAGAAAATAAATCAGGAGGTCAGAGAAATGCAAATATTGTAGAACATAAAGAAGAGAATGTGAATCTAGTCCCACAAGAATAATTTCCCAAGGTAGGGGCATTGTTGCTAAAAAGAGTTTTGATCAAATTAGAGAAGGAAGCATCTGGTGCTCTCCTCTGCATTGTTTCCATGGCGTCCATTCTCATTCAGAGTCACCTCATTTCTTCTTCCATTTTTGGATTTTCTCTACACCTCCTGGGTGGCATGATTTCACTACATCACCTTCTTATTCTTACAAACCGAAATCTAATTTTCTTGATACCACAAATGATATCAATTTACCTCCTTTCTCCTTTGTCTGTTTTCTGCAAACAAACTCAATATTAGCTCTGATACCACCTAATGCAGCCCTCTTCTCGATTAACGGTCGAGATCTCCTTCGAGTCTCTAGACTTCTAAGATCTCAAATCTCAAACTTCACCCTTTTTCCCAATGGCTTTTATCCGAAGGCTATAATCCACTGACGCGTGTCCAATTGATCTAATGATTGAGAATTAATTTGGGTCGTTAACCCAGAGTCCACATATTTGTGCCACCTATCCTCTGGTTCTGACGATCGAGAATTACTTCGGGTCTTTACCTAGAGTGCATGGATCTACGCCACATCTCTCTTAGATATGAGGGCTATGAATTACTTCGGGACTTTACCGGGAGTCCACAAATTCATGCCATGTCTCCTCTTTATCCGACGACTGTGGATTACTTTGGGACTTTACCCAGAGCTCACAGATCTACACCATGTCTCTTATGAACTCTGACGGTTCAGATTCACTTCAAGTGATCCGATGCTTGAGATTTACTTCAGACGATCTGACGATTCAGATTCACTTTGGCTGATCGGACGATTAAGATTTACTTCAGATTTCTGACTCTTCGAACTTCAAAAAATATTAAATCTCAACTGGGAAACCCCAATGCAATTTACCTGGAGCTCGTGATCTATTGATAAGTGTCCACTCACAGATTGCTGACTCTCGGCTCTTCGGCTATTCGTGCTTCGGGAGTTTCAATTCTCATACTTGCCTCCTCCTAAACTCACGGTATCTGACGACTTAGATTCTCTTGGGCGATCCGATGCTTGAGGTTTACTTCAGACGATTAGATGGTTCAAATATGCTTCGGATGATTAGATGATTTATATTTTACTTCGACTCTCCATCTCTCCGGACATTGGAAACATCAATTCTCAAACCTTGGTGAGTTCTCTCTTCTATGTGTGTGAAGCGCTAAGGCTCGTGCACCTTGATATGATCACACAACTGTTGATCCTTTGCACTGTGATCCAATGACCACTGCCGCTCCTCCTCTTGAGCTTCTGATTTCTTTCGACTTAGAATATTTATCATTCTTCAAAGGTCTCTACCTTTTCTCCTCCTATGAGTCCGACTCTTGGATCTCGTCAACACTGATGAAAAGTTATATCCCTTCTGAGATTTATCCTTAAAGGATTTCGACTTCCCACACACTCCTCACATTCGGGGATTTCGATAACTCAGTTCGAAGGATTTGTTGAAAAGAAATTATTCTTACCCACTTGGCGTTCCTCTGTTCTGGTTCTTCAACACTTAGTCATTCCTTGACGATGTGCACTCCTTGCACCTAGTCTAAGTTTCCTTTGTTCTGTCTCTAAAATATTTTGAGTCAATCTGAGGCTCATTCGATGCACTCCTTGTGTTCAAGATGCACACCTTGCATACGAGTTTCATAAGAGAAACAATTGAAACTTATCCATTTTAGTCACGAACTCATATGATCAAATTCTCGAACCATCATACATGAAAGAAATGAAATAAATGACATACACATAATGTAACATTCATTCAATCTCACATTAAAATGAACACAGTCCAAGATTTGGGACAATTTTGTCTGTTCTATTCATTCATGAAACAATTACATAATCTTGCAGTTCTTCACTGCATCTTTCTTCTACTCTATTCTGATCTATTGATCTCTATCTTCCTATCTCATAATACTTTTACAATACAACAACAAACTATATAAGGAATGGATCCACAAGATCTCTCGACTTGTCTGCAACCTATCATATCAACTCTTAGCAGTTACCTACTTTGTCCTATTTAAATAACTAACAGTTATTTCTAGATAAAATCCAACACTCTATATATGCAACTCCTTACAGTCTTATACGACTTTACAAGCACGACATATTTAAAAATGTTGTTTCCAAAATATCTCAACAACTCAATTTAATTCTGAGTTAAATGTTGATTTGAAACTCTGTCATGCTGAGATGTCATATCTTTGCCTCCACGCTTGCATCTTTGACTTTGAAGGTGATGCTCCTACATCATACTCCTTTGGTTAAAATTTGCATGGACTCCTGTCCATGAGCTCCTGCATTGTTTTTCCATGCTTCAAAATATCAGGTTTTGTCACCCAACTTACATCTTCCATTGGATGATATTTCCACTTCACTAAGTATTCAGGATATGTCTTCCTCCTGGTCTTGTTCCCATCTCTTTGTTCAATGATTTTCTCCATCTGAGGTTTTTCTGCTGTGGGTAATTGCTCTTCCCACTAAAATTCCTTCTGATCATATGATTCTCCTGCCTCATCTCTCCTGTAAGGATACAGGTCTGCAACATTGAATATCACTGATATCCCAACACTATCTGGAAGCCCAATTTCATAAGCATTGGCTGCGAATTTTCTGAGAATTCTGCATGGTCCTATCTTCTTCATCTTCAACTTGTTGTACGTTCCCCTTGGAAACCTATCTTTTCTTAGATGAGCTAAAAATTCATCGCCACCTTCGAATTGAACTTCTCACCTCTTTTGATTAACTTTGTTCTTTTATTTTTGGTTGTTGTCCTATAGCTATTCTCTAACTCTGTCATGGAGTTTCTGCATTTCTATTGCAAAATCTTCTGCTCTAGCACTTTTGAATTCTTCTTGATTCAAATCTCTCAACTCTGTAATCCCTCTTGGTTGTATACCATACACAATTTCATATGGACTTTTCCCTGTGCTCATGTTCACTGAATTGTTGAATGCAAATTCTTCTTGTGCTAGAATCTGATCCCATTGACGACCTTGCTCAGTGACTAAACTTCTTAACAAGTTTCCCAAACTCTTGTTTACTAGTTCAGTCTATCCATCCGTCTAAGGGTGATATGCTAAACTAAAGGACAATTTTTTTCCCAGCCTCTTCCATAGAGTCCTCCAAAAGTGTCCTATGAATTTGGTGTCCCTGTCTGAGACTATGATCCTCAACAATCCATGTAGTCTCACCACTTCTCTGAAAAACAAATTGGCTATGTGTGTAACATCGTTTGTTTTCTGGCATGGTATGAAATGTGCCATTTTTAAAAATCTGTCCACCACAACAAATATGGAATCGCTCCCTTTCTGAGTTCTAGGAAATCCCAATACGAAATCCATACTGATTGCATCCCACTGTCTTTCTAGAATTGGTAATGGATGATATAAACCAATGTTTTATTGTCTTCCTTTTTCATTTTGGCAAATTATGCATTTGTTCACAAATTTTTTCACTTCTACTCTCATGCTCGACCAATAATATGAATTACTCAGCTATGCAAATGTCTTATCATGACCAAAATGTCCATCCAAACCTCCACTATGTTTCTCTTTCAACATGTTATCTCTCATTGAGCATTTCAGTATGCATAGTTGGCTTCCTTTGAACAATAATCCATCCTGGATCAAATATTCAGTCCATGGGCTTCTATCTCCCAACAAAGGATTCTTGCATGCCTCATAATCTTCCTTAAAATATTCATCTTCTCTATACATCTCCTTGAGGTGTTCAAACCCTAAGGTTTCCATTTGGAATTCATGTACAATTAAAATCCTCCTGCTCAAATCATCTGCAACTTTGTTGGCAGTTCCAACAATATGGTTAATAACAAAAGTAAAATTTTGCATAAATTCTACCCATTTAGCATGTCTCTGATTCAACTTTTCTTGCCTAGTAATAACCTGCAAAGCTTGGTTATCACTGTACAAGACAAATTCTTTGGGAATTAGATAGTGTCTCCACTTCTTCAAAGCTTGAATCACTATATAAAATTATTTGTCATAAGTGGAATACTTCTTCTTTGTGTCATTCAACTTTTCACTGAAATAAGCAACTGGCCTATTATCCTGAATCAAGACTACTCCAACAGCTAATCCACTTGCATCACATCTTACTTGAAATGTTTTTTCAAAATCTAGTAAAACAAGAATTGGTTGTTCTGTGATCTTCTCCTTCAACACTTTGAAATGTTTTTCAGCTTCCTCTATCCAACTGAAGGACTTGTGTTTCTTCTTCACAGTGTCCAACATGGGTGTACATATACCACTGAAATTTTTGATAAACTTTCTATAAAAACTCGCTAACCCATGAAAACTTATTACCTCAAATATGTTGCTTGGCGATGGCCATTCTGTGATTTCTTTCAGCTTTTCTGGATCCATCTTCAATTCATTTGAAGAGATCACAAAACCCAAGTATATGAGTTCCTTCTTCATAAAACAACTTTTCTTCAGATTTATCAGCAATTTCTCTTGCTACAAATTTTCCATCACTGATGTCAAGTGTCTTAAGTGTTCTTTCTCTATCTTACTGAATATTAGTATGTCATCCAGATATACTATGACAAATTTTCCTATGAAGTATTTCAATACTTCATTCATCAATCTTATAAATTTGCTTGGTGCATTTGTCAACCCAAATGGCATGACCAACCATTCAAACAATCCTTCATTTGTCTTGAATGTTGTTTTCCATTCATCTCCCTCTCTCATATTTATTTGATGATATCCACTCTTCAAGTCTATCTTGGAAAAATAGCTTGCTCCACTCAAACAATCCATCAAATCATCCATCCTTGGTAAAGGAAAATATGTACCTAATAGTTATCTTATTAATGGCTCT
>JASDQU010307836.1:140753-151367 GCA_032191745.1 Picea mariana
GATTAATTCTTAGTGCAATGATGTATGCTTAGATAAATATGATAGCTTAGTGCCTAATAATGTGAACAAGATGCTAGATATGATCTATGTTGATGTGCTTAGTGCTTGAATGTGTTGAATCTTGTTGAATACTGTGTTGCACTGTAATTAGGGTTTATATGCACTATAGACAAATTCTAAATACTAATGAATGACAACTGCTAAGTGTTCTATGAAGGTGTTGTAATCATAGATCTATGTCCCAGCTAAGGTTGCAGACACTCGAGTCCTGGAACCACCCCTGCCTCTACTTCAGGTGAGACTTCATCTACTTCGCAGGTGTTGCAGAAAGGGTTGGTAGTTAGGGTTTTGTTGGTGCGCTATTGAAGCATTGAACCCTGGGTCTGTCCATGTGCCAACAAATGGTTCCATTGCAGGACGTAAAACCGTGATTGCTGGGAACTGAGGAAACGAAATAAATCTTTGTGCGTAGATATATTGCTTTAGTGCACAGTATTCTACTTGACTGCAAAGATCTGTGCTAAGAAAGGAGGCAGATCTGAAGAAAAGGGTAAGATCTGAAATCTTTGTGCTCTGACAATGATAAAGTGAATTTTTTTTATTAAAGAGGTAATATATGAAATCTTTTTTCTTTGTTAAAGGTAAGATAAGTGGAAAATTTTATTTTGAAAGTATGAATCTAGGTATGTTTGATAAATTTTGTCCTAGTTTGAAGACTAGGGCACAACTAGAAGAAAGAAGGTTTGATATGAGTAGGTCCGATAGAAATAATGAAAGATATGTTATTCCTATGCATAGAAAGAATGTTTGGACTAATAAATGGATGCAGGATCCTAGGAAGAAATTTTTGCAGGTTAGCCACCATGATCCTAGTGCACAGTACAAGAAAGGTTGGGGATCATTTAAGAGAAAGAGAGGATTAACTCTTTGTAACAGTTGCAGAAGACCAGGACATCTTCCTAAGTCATGCCCTAGTAGCAAACCTAGTTGTCTTTGTTGTAAAGCTATGTACCATGACATTCTGGATTTCCCTAGAATGATTGCTAAGATTGAAAGAATGAATATGAGACAAGAAAACCTTGAGAAAGGCCAAGAAACTGAGACCATGGAAGAACCCCAGAAAGAATCAGAGATTGTATTACTACAAATGAAAGAAATCCTGAGTGACCACAGAGATATCAACTTATCAGAGATATTCAAAGAGAAAGAGTGCATAGAAACAAGAATAGGAGACTTCGACATAGACTGCGTCCTAGATGAGGAAACATGAGTGAATATTATGACATAAAGAACTTGGGAAATTTTAGGAAATAATGCTATGATTCCTTCATTGGGAGGAATAGGATTATTTAGAGGAAAGTTGATCACCCTACGTGGAAGACTTACCCAGGCATCTATGAGTGCTCATGGAACTTCGACAAAAGAAGAATTTGAGGTTGTTAAATTTATTGAGAACGACGCCCCATTTGCGAGGTTACTAGTAAAACCCTGGATTGAGAAAGATCAGACCCAAAGAAATGAAGAGGAAGCTCTAGAACATAAAAAGAAAGAACTAAGGGACTTTGACTACACCTTGGTTACTGCGTACCTCCCGAAGGGGATACGCATAGGCAAGCCTCAGCCGGATAAGACCATGACACTAAAGATAAATGACTTTAACCTAGGGGATCACAAGAACTTCAACATGCTCACTCCTCATAGGTATTTGACTAGGAAGAAGGGGAAGAAGTCGAGAATAATCCTCCAACCATGGACTATGGACCTCGCGCAGTCCACCATCTTGAACCTGATGAAAATAACCCACTTTGGAAGGCACCAGAAGGTTAACGCATGTGTTAATCTCCTGATGGTGAGCTTCCATGGACGCTACCTATGGATAGATAGATGCATCACCATCGACCCGGTGCTGATCCATCGGATCACCGGATTAAGCATGCAGGGACCAAACCCACAAGACTTTTACCCAGGGAAGGCTGCAGACCACGCCCTGGCACAGAAGATTAAAGATACATACGATAATGTGGAGAAGGGGAAGCAAGGATACAAGGTATCCTTCATCTAGAGTGGTGCAGTGTACCTTGCTTTCCAGTTGATTGCTGGTAAGCTAGTCTGAAAGAACAGACCCACGTAGGTCACAAGATTTGTTGTTGACCTCACAGGGAAATGCGTGGAGGAGCTACAGATGAATTGGGAAAAGTACTTAGTGAATCGGTTAGACCAAGACTGCCACAAAGATTAGGATCAGGGCTATGAGTTCCATTTTAGTTGGTTTTTGATCCTCATTGCGTTCATAGCTTGGGAGATGATGGAAGGTGAGACCTTCCCTGAACTAGAGCCATTTGAACCCTTAGCTGTGAATTTCACTTCGCTCTGGTATTCGAGCGATATGGGAAAACAATGGAAATCAAACGTAGTGTTCCACACCTACTACCTATAGTTAAAGAGGTCTATTGAGGTTGTCCCTCATATAACGCCGAGCACCCTGCACAGTTTCAAGCCAATTGTGAAGTTCCACACAAACAAAAATTTTATCTACATCACTGCGTGCGAAGACGAACACAAATAAGTACTAAAAATTTATTACAAACTCATAGAGGAGGAACTAGAAGAAATAACTAAGGAATGGCCTGCAGAGCTCCTTATCATTGTTGACCCCACATAACTGTCCGATCCGGAACTAATCGAAAGCCCGATGATCACTCGTGAAGGGCATGATACACCTGGAACTAGCAGAAGGAAGAAGACAAAAGAGGTCCAGCAGCTTAGCAGTGCATCAAAAGAAACTGCGTCTAAATCATCTGTAGGAGGAGGTGATGACGAAGTAGACAAGGAAGAGGACAATGAAAAATAATATCAGTAGAAGCAAGGCGAAGTAACACCACCACAAAATCCCCTTGATGATGTAGATCCATCTCACAAAAGAAAGATTTCTCCCATGAAACTCACATCATGGAAAAAGTCAAAATCTAGTAAGACCAAGCTACAAACTGTACTCACGCTCAATGAATTCGACTTCATCATCACAGCTGTATCAGACGCCTTAGAAGATCTTTTGCAGAGGAATGAAGCTAAGCAAGAGACCATGTATGAAAAAAATGAAGAATAACTGCAAGGGGTACAACAGTCCCTTCACTCCAGCCGCACAGTGTCCACTGCGCCCTCGCCATCAGAAAAAATAGAGTTGGGATATGAGCCTACCCAACTCCAGAGACTAGCTGATGCTACCAAAGCTCACCTTCATCGTGCACAGGAAGAAATAGAACATGCCACAATGTCCCTAAATCAAGCACAAGAGGAAGTGATAGAGAAACATCGAGTTGCACAGAAGGAAAAGGATGACCTAAAAGCAAAGTTTCTAAGAGGAGAAAACACAAATCCAGCATGAGAAAGAACAGCTACCTGCGGAGCAGGTTGGAGTAAAAGAAGCAGTCAACAGATCACTTCTCTTTGTAATGGGCTTAGATAAAAAGGAGGAAGACCGAGTGGAGCATCAAGTAGCGTATCTTGCTGAATATATCCAAAAAATTCAACAGAGAATAGAAGATCTAGAGATACAAACAGTATCAAGTACTCCACAGGATGTATGAGACCAAAGAGAAGCCACTGCCCAGAGCGCAGTTGAGAGGATCAGAGCATTAGCTTTAGAATGTCAATATCTTATAAGTACAAGTGCACAGACTTATGAGTGACTTACTGAGGACCCTGAGGTGAAGACACTGGATTCACAGCTCCAGGAGGCAAAGAAGCAAGCGTCAACAATACAGGCACAGTTGAAGCTCCTGTCATCAGATGAAAAAATGAAAATATCTCAGGAACAATTCACTTCTCAACAGCAGGTCCACACCATACAGAGAAAAGTGATGGAGGTGACTCAGAGGCTCCAACCACTTTAGGACGAAGCTTGCCCATTGTTTGAGGAGATGGAAGGCTGAGGAGAAGAGCTGGAACAAGTAGTCACTTCAGTAGAACAATGCTTAGAGGGACCTGTGAATGAGGCAATTATTCAAGAGTTCGTCGAGCATGAGGCCTTGGCGAAGCATCAGGTCAAAGCAGCTCGATCTAGGCTCAAGGATTTTGAGGCGGAGCTACCCAGATCAGAGTGACTCGGGACGAGTCACATGTGAGTGTTGGGGGCCTATTGGCCCTTAACCAAGTTTTGGATATCCTTAGTCAGGTTTGACCTATTTTGGGACTTCGATAGGATGTCGAAGGCGGAGCACAAGTCGAAATGGAGATTGTGGGATCTCTGTCCCTTTTAGGGGGTTTTGGGATTATGTAACGGGTATGGGGATGACAACCCATGGGTTTAACCATGTTTAGGCCCATTTTGTAATGTATAAATAGAAATATAGGCGATGTAAGTAAGGTGCATGATGCTAGGTGCTAAGGGCAAGTGAAGGCCAATGTGCTAAGTGCAAGTGATAGTCATAAATGCTTTGTGAATAACGTGTGAGACTTGCAAGGCTAAGTGCAAGTGATTGTAAGAGACTGTGTAAAGGATTTGTGCTGTAACCTAGCTCGGGGAAGGAGGATCTGGCGAGGAGTGCATAGATCTCATGTCCTCTGTGGAGTAGGACCTTGTGGCTCTGTGCATGTAGAAGATTGACAGAAGACAATAAAGAGAAGAAGAGTTGGTGGACATAGCCCCAGGCTAGGAGTGATCCATGTATATCATATGTTGTGGTTGCTTTGTGCATTATGGTTGTTTTATGGCTCATGTGATTAATGCTTAGTGAAATTATGTATGCTTAGATAAATATGATATCTTAGTGCCTAATGATGCGAATAAGATGGTAGATCTGATCTATGTTGATGTGCTTAGTGCTTGAATGTGTTGAATCTTGTTGAATACTGTGTTGCACTGTAAGTAGGGTTTATCTGCGCTATAGACAAAGGCTAAATACTAATGAATGACAACTGCTAAGTTTTTTGTTAAGGTGTTGTAATCATAGATTTTTGTCCCAACTAAGGTTGTAGACACTGAAGTCCTGCAACCACCCCTGCCTCTACCTCGGGTGAGACTTCATCTGCTTTGCAGGTGTTTCTGAAAGGGTCAGTAGTTAGGGTTTTGTTGGTGCGTTGTTGAAGCGTTGAACCCTTGGTCTGCCCCTGGGTCATGGAAACCTACACATGAGACCTAGCTAAAGAATACACAAACTAAGATTATAAAGAAAAGGAAGAGAGATACAATATGAAGAATGAGAATCAATGTATATTATGATTTTTTCAATGAGTGAGTGATATTCACTCATATAGGCAATGACATCCTATCTTAGGAATGCATGCATAATAGTGATGGTCTAAAATTAGAAAGTCTAAAATAGAACTAGTCAGTTAACTCCCACTGAACTAGTGTGTTGAAAATATAAATTTCTCCAACACCCCCCCTGAACATCACTATGGAGTAAAAAATGAGTCTCAGCTACTAGGCCATATTAGGTACTCATGTACAATGCAACTAATGAACATTGAATAAAAATGAGAAAAGAGGGAAAACCACGTGGGAATAAAACCCCCCCTCAAAAGGCAATACATCAAAAGAAAAAAAGGAAGCTGCTAGGAAACTGTGTTCTTCACTACAAGACGATCCCACAAACTCTGAAACTTATTCTCACTGAAAGTCTTCATGAAGATGTAGAAATATTTTTGAATCAAATAAAGTCCTTTGGAAACCTGTTTAGCCTTGTACCTCTTGATCCTGTGGACCCATGTGCACCTAAAAATATTCCTTTCCGGTGGAAGTGGAACCAGATGCCAAGTTTGATTATTTAGGAGTGAGTCATACTCCTTTTTCATCGCTACTTTCCATAATGGATTTCCCACAACCTCACTGTAGAGCTGCAGATTAGAATATTGAACCATATAGTAATGCATAGGCATCGTAGGTTCTGAAGCTAAAAGTACATGAGAAGGCTCCTCATGCTGATATCGAGTCCTCCTCGAATCCAATGGATTCCCTGCAAGGATACCTGCTGCCTGAAGTGTAAATCATGATTTCTTGGGCATCTGTTGAAGCTTCAACATTGGCTTCTTATTTTGCTGTACTACCTACTTATTTCCATACATAATCTGAGAGTATGGAATCATCTATGATGTCTAAAACTTATGGAAGCATAAGAGTATATGAATGTTGCACTGGAGGTGCATGCAAAGTACTCTCCTTATGTGTAATTATAAAAGAGGAGTCATCATCAGAAAACTTAGTGAATTTATACAACCTTGACTTTTGATCCACCTCACCAATTGCAATGATGGAATTATCATGAATGTCAATTACTGAAACTAAATCTGATGTAAATTCAACCTTTTTACCTTTCTGAGTGATTTGATAAAATGAGAGAATATTCATAGAAATATTTGGAACATGTAAAACATTCTCAAAATTTCCATTATGGAGTTTCACTCTCCCTTCTCCTACTACTGCTACTGGAGTATCATCCCCTGTGAGAAGAGGGGGTCTTAAGCATGGACTCAAAGAAGAGAAAACTTCCTCTTTCACTGCCATATGATGTGATGCGCCATAATATATAATCCATGAATCATATAAGGAATTAATTTCAACCAGAGCATGTTGATTACCTTTCTTAGGTGCATGGTCTTCTTCCTTCTTCTTCTTGGCTCCTTTAGGAATGAAGTCTCCAAGGTTATTCTTCTGAAGTACCTTTGTGATAAGATCGATATGCGTCTTCATGCATGTGGATTATTCATGATTTGGTTTATTGTAATATGTGCACTACTTTCCCTTCCTCTTCTTCTCTTTGGAATTTGAAGAATCTTTGGAACCTGAAGAATCCTTGAAGGGTTTGGAATATGCCTCCTTCTTTGACTCTAGATGTAATAGCTCCTTTCGTTTCTGCTTCGATTTCTGATTGGATGACCCTTTTCCATCATGCATGGTGATTACATGTGCTTTGGGATCTTTCATGAGGCCCATATGTATGAGTTTTGTCTACTCTTGTTTGAGAGACTCAATGAACTGAGCCATCATAGGCATTTTCCAATTTTCTCCAAAAAGACAACTACCAGAATGGAAATTGGAGACATATACAACGTATTTTGGTCCTAGCTTAGCCAAGATTGTTAGAATAAGTTGTTTCTCTTGTGTAGACTTGTCAATACCACATTCACCCAAGCTCAATATCAAAGAATTAAATTTAGTAAAGAAATCTTCTATATTATCAAAACTTTCAGGGTCTAAGGTTTCAACCCTACCTAAAGCATGTGACCTTGCATCTCATCCTGTTTTCCAAAGAGTCTTTCCAAGGTGGTCCAGATCTTGTTTGGAGTCTTTCATGTGGCAACATGAAAACATAAATCAGTGGATATTAACTCAAGAAGTAGTCCTGTGGCCTCATCCTTATGGTTCGCCCATCTGGTCTTCTCAAGCATTGATGTAGGTTTTGTTTATGTCGCCATCATCAAATTGTACAGTCCTTTTCTTTTGAGTTGGAATGCAGCCTTCATATTCCATTCAAAATAGTTTTACGGTGTGATTATTATCACTAGAAATGATTGAATAATTTTCATCGTCTCCATCTCTGCTATTGATTCTTAAAAGATCTTGAAAACCCATGTCGTGGATTCCGAGATATGACAAACAATTCTATTGCAACTATAGATATGATAAAAAAACTATATCTCCTAAAATATAATGTGGGTTTTGGATATTTTTTGTGAGCATGGGAATCCCTATGTAATATGTCTCTGGCCAAAATTCCATCCTGTCCCAGATCATGGATTTCACGGTATGGTTATTTTACTACAGAAAACCAATTTTCTCGAGGGTAGATTGAATCGTCGCACCCTAAATAAGGATATAGTGCGACTATGCTGAATCGTCGCACCCTAGAGAAGGATAAAGTGCAATGATGATGAAAAACTGAATCTTCGCACCCCAGGTGAAGAATACAATGCAACAATGTCGCACCTTGACTGCGTATAGGCTGCGACGATTCCAATTGTGACTATCACACCTTTCGACAGGGATAGGTTGCGGCGATTCCAATTGTCGCACCTTTCGATATGGATAGGCTGCGACGATGGAGGAAACTAGGTTTAATCAATAATTAAATCTTTCTCTATTCTCTTTCTTGTCTGGGTTACTCCAAGAAGCTCGGCTCTGATACCATATCAGTGTTTCATGGAAACCTGCACAGGAGACCTAGCTAAAGCATACACAAACAAATCTTATCAAGAAAAGGAAGAGAGATACAATATGAATAATGAGAATCAATGTATATTATGATATGTTCAATGAGTGAGTGATATTCACTCATATAGGTAATGACATCCTATCTTAGGAATGCATGCATAATAGTGATGGTCTAAAATTAGAAATTCTAAAATAGAACTAGTCAGTTAACTCCCACTGAACTAGTATGCCGAAAATAGAAATTTCTCCAACAGAGTTTACCATCCAATATTTTGCTTCCCTCCTCAATGTGATAGCATTTGGCTAAAATCTCTCGCCTAAAAGAAGCTATGGGATCCTTTCTTGTGTTGAATATGTATCTACTGCTTGTGTTGGTGTTCTTCAAAATCCAAGAGATGGCATCTACGCAAGGGAAAACTGTTGGATGTGCTACTACCTTGAAGATCCCTAGTTTACTAATGTTCTTGAATGCTTAAAGCTCATCTAGGTCTTCAGCTTCAGAGGAGAAATTTGATTTTTTGAACATGTGATAAATATCTCCCCATTTTAACGCCTCTCTGTCCTTCTCAAAAATCCCTGTTGTGACATATTATATGGCGCCTAGAATATCTAGCTCTCCCCCGATTTGTTGAATATTGATAGAGGCCTCGACCCCAGATTCCTCGCTTTTCATTTTCTTTCGAGGTGACATGTTCGAACCTGCCATGAAAAATAAGTTTAGGGCATATATTGGGGTAAAATGTACCATTTAATGAAACTAAATGATTAAAAATACCATATGACTTATTGATATTATTATGAGACAAATATTTGTCCTCTTAAGAGGTCAGGGTAATGGTAGGCATGTTTAAGCAATCCTGGTAGAAAAATAGGGAGGAAAAGGTGAAAAATAAGCCTTGAAAAGAAAAATTGGAGGTCCAAAAATTAACTCCTTCAATGAAAGTCAGAGGAGTTCATGCCAAGTACTCCAATACAAGTGGGAAACTGGTCGAAATTTTTTCGATCATGGAGGTTAAGGACAACTCCTCTAATCGTGGTCGAAGGAGTTGGTTTCAATTTCCATGATAATCCATCAAAAGGGTTTACCATATTTTGAGACTTTATAAAGATCGATGATATTAATATAAACTCTTCTGATCATATCAGAGGAGTTATTAATAACTCCTCCGATATGGTCAGAAGAGTTATATCCAAGTGGTCCAAGTAATGTGAAGAAGTTATGTGCAACTCCTATGATCACATCAGAGGAGTTAGTAATAACTCCTCCGATGTGTTTGGAGGAGTTAGTGAAAATTATTCTGATACAAAGAACTTCAAGGTTTTCAAGAGAAATAACTAGTATGATTTTTTTGGGAATGAGCATAGAGTCGGAGGAGTTTCTTGGAACTCTTCTGATCACATCGGGAGGGTTATCAAGACCCCTTTCGATCGAAAATTGCATGGAAAGCAAGACTTAGGGCCTCGAATGAGATCTTTGCTCCGAGGTAAAAGAAATTTTTTTTTTTTGGTCACTATTTTAGGGCCATCCAACACAGTGTATCTGAGCGAGGAATGTCATGGTAATGGTAAGAGGGTGAAAAGGGCATTGACATACTTTGATTGCAGATCTAACCAAAGATATGGTAGCGAGAAGAACTAATTGATTGATGTGAGGAAGAAAGGAAAGCGAAGTGGTAGGTAGGAATTTGACAGAAACCCTAACCCCAACCCTAAAAAAAGAGGATCAAATATGCCCTTACCTGAATCCTAGTGCGATGTGGAGGGTGCAAATAAGTCCCAAGATCGAATAGAATGAATTGGGCGTGCTTGAAATTTTGGAACCTTTCTCACTTGGTCTCTTTGGAAAGATAAAAATAACCTTGAATATGTTATGTTTATATAGCTTATTGGTCATTTAGGTATTAAATGCGGGTAGGTCGGAGAGTATGAAGACAAGTTCTCCGATAATATTAGAGCTGATGGGAGAAAATCTTATGATATGAATCAGAGGAGTTAGAACTAACTCCTCTAATTCATATCGGAGGAGTTAGAACTAACTCCGATATAAATCGAAGGAGTTAGAACTAACTCCTTCGATTCATATAAGAAGAGTTGGTGTTAACTTGTGCGATAACAAATGATATCGGGGAGGAAGGAAAGAACTCCTCCGATATGAATTAAAGGAGTCATAAGTAACTCCTCTGATTCGTATCAGAGGAGTTCTTATTAACTTGGTTGATTTCAACTGGCTTTAAAAACCAGGTCTTCAAATTATTTAATTCAAACAATATTTTCTAAGGAAAACATCATTCCTCTGAGGATTTTAAGTTGGAGAGAGACCAAATAAAATTTATCCTAGGCTCAAAAAATGAGGGGCCCCATTTTCTAAAGGTTATGAATGATCGAAGAAGGAAAATGGAGGGTTTCATTTCTTGTCACAACAAATGGTGACACACTGGGTGATGCCCTGCATCTCTGTAAGA
>JASDQU010307837.1:2919-14603 GCA_032191745.1 Picea mariana
AGAAAATACAAAAGAATTTTATAACTTATAATCTCAAAATTAAAGGAAATACGCACTATCCCATCCTCCTCGTAGAAACAAGCCTCTCCCCCATTGAGATCATGGCTATGACTAGATACCTAATGTATAAGAACAAGTTAAACAACATGGAAGACAAGAGGCTACCTAAAATTGCTTCAAAATCAAGTCATAACCAGCATGGACTCAAGCGAGGATGGCATAAAGACGTTCGGTCTTGGCTAAACTATTGGGGAATTATGGAAGAAACCATTTTGCAGAATAAATATACTATTAAAAAAACGTCAAATCAAAATTTAAGGGAAAAATGTGGTGTGATAAAGAGTTGGAGGAAAAAAGAAAATTAAGGTATTATAAAGACGTGATCAACACTAATTTAGAAGATCAAAATTATATATCTGTTTTGCCAAGTGTAAAGAAAAAAATAAACATTGTTAAGATAAGAACAAATTCTCACGAACTCCATAGTGAAATTGGGCGTTGGTCAATTCCTAAAACGCCATGGGATGAAAGAGTGTGTCACATTTGTGACACTAAGAAGGTTGAAGATGAAAATCACTTTCTCTTAGATTGTCTAGCCTATACCCATATTAGATCTCATTTTCAAAATATTGATCACACTACCAACCTTCCTAACCTCTTAACTCAACAAAAGTATGGTGTTCTTGGAAAGCTTCTCTTAATGTTTTTCTAGCACAGAAACAAAATTCTAAAGAATCACAAGTAATCACTTACTCTCTTAAAGTCTCATAGACCAATTAGGTCTTAGTGAACGTTAATCATCATCATCATCATATTAAGAGTTCCAAAATAAAATAGTTCTCCTACAATATTCAATTTCTCATCAAAGGATTTCAGACTTGAAAATATCCAGATAAAACCTCTTCATATATAAGTATATATTCAATGTCTATTTTTATAAGAAAAACTCACCTTTCAAGTATATTATATTAAATATTAATTTTAATTATGATATGTTAAAAGATAATTTCAAATTTATTATATTAGATGTTAATTTGAATTATGATATATTAAAAGATAAATTCTGTTGATTCTAAATAATAAATTCCAGAAAAATCAATAAAAACCAAAACAATAACTTTTTATGAATTTATAGTTAAAATTATTTTTTATTAATTTTAGAAATAGATGGTTTTCAAACAAAACACTAATGATATTTATAGCTAAATAATATTATATATATATTTTTTATTTGATTGAATTATTAAATGATATTTATTCAAAATTCACAATAATGTTATCAAATATTTATGTCTAAGTGTATAAACATTGATTTATTTTTTTTAATTCAAAATATTAAACATTAAATATTATTATATTTGATTGAATTATTAAATTATATTTATTTAAAATGGTTAATAACATTTTGCACATTAATATAATTAAACATTATTAATAATTATGGTTAATTCTTAGATGTATTATAAATTCATATTTTTTTAATATTAAATTATAAAAATAAAGTTCAAATGTTATTTTTTAATTATAAAAATAAATATAATTTTTGAATTTTTAAATATTAATAATTTAAAAATAAAATAATATAAAACTTTTGGTATTATCAATTTTTAAAATATTAATATTTAGATAAATACAATAAAATAATATAAGATACGGATTTGGATCCATCATGACTTTACATTAAATTTTTTTTTTTAAATTATAAAAAAAAAAATTAAACTACAATAAACACAAAAATTAAAAACTGAAAAGAAATTAAAAACTAAACATACAAAAATATGTTATATCAAATTAATATAAAAGCATGAGTTTTTAGGTTAGAACATGCAACATCAAATTAATATCAATTATGAATTTCAAAATTAGAACATGTACTATTAAATTAAAAACATAAACATAAGATAAAGATTAGTTGTTTTGTAATTCAAATTAATATAAAAGCATGTGTTTTTAGGTTAAAACATGCAACATCAAATTAATATCAATTATGAATTTCAAAATTAGAACATGTACTATTAAATTAAAAACATAAACATAAGATAAAGATTAGTTGTTTTGTAATTTTTCTTTGTTAATATAAATAATTTTATTTAAATTAATCACATTAAAAAGAGAAATTTAATTTGTTAATATAAATAATTTTATTTAAATTAATCACATTAAAAAAGAAATTTGAATTATTGAAAAATACGATGATTTGATTAATTAAATATGAGAAAATCAGTTAGTTAGTGTACAAACTTATTTATACTTTTTTACCAAAGTTAAACTTATATTTTTTATTATTAAATTTTGATTTTTCTCTAAAAAAAAATTCATAAATATTGTAGTGATCAATTGAATATGAATTAATTTCTTAAAAATAATTTTCTCATTAACATGTTTATGCTTTCTTCGGCTATAGTTCAAAGCTAAGTTCATATTTCACAGTATAAATTTAGATTATTATCACTGAAGATTTATAAATAATATAATGATTAAATAAATTAAACATGAGGGAATCTCTTAAAGTTAAGTTTCTCTACTAACTTGTCTATGATTTATATAATCCAAAGTTAAACTTATATTTTTTATTATTTAATTTTGATTTTTGAAAAAATATATAAATTAAAAAAAGTTTTTATTTATTTTTAATTCCGCGTTTTAAGTGGGACTTTAGCATTTGGATGAATTATTTTCACTATTATAGTAAGAGTCAAATAGTGATAATGAATGACAAAAAAACATAGCATGCCTCCAGAGGCATAAGACATGCTTGACAAATTGTATAGGATGTCTAAGATTTCTTTGTGTATTGAAATGTGAAGAAATGACATCGATGAAAAGGACCTTCAATTGTAGGAAAAGGAAAAAATGTATTTGCAAAGGCAGTGAGCTACGAGTTCATGAATACAATTTTTATAGAAATGGGGTTATGGTAGATAATGTTTTTTGTGAAATTCCTAAATGAAGCAGGTAATGAAGTGATTGATGGAAAATATTTGAGAACATAGTGGCTCAACTACACTAGAGAAAGAAATTTCCTATACAACTATTAGGACTTTTAGCATGTACACATGGAATTTGACCTAATTATCCAAACAAAAAAGGATAATAATTTGCATCGGATTTTCAAAGAAATAATGTAATGGATGCTAGTTCTTTGTCAAACCAAGGAACTAGATTTACCAAGTCTCGCATTAGTTCTAATTCTAATAGTCCATATGTTTATTTCTCATTTTTTTAATACGACTTTGAAGTAAGAAATCCTTAGATAATTTCTTGGGAAAAAAGACTTTAGAATATAGTATGGAGTTTGATCTCTACAATTTAGAGCACATTTGGTAGCAATGGTCTATTAATATTTGTTGGTACTTTTTGTTGGTCTACTTGCTATTGATCGACTGGTTAACATGTATGTTATAATTTTTTTGTAGGGTGCATTTTAGTTTTAGGTATTCTTTGTTTGACATATTTGCAAAAAAAAAAGAAATTGGTTAAAGAAGATGCTTATTGATGATGGTAATGTGAATTTAGTTAGACTTTGTTGATTGATATGACTTTGAATCAAAGAATTCTTAGATATTAAGGGCAACAAGCCTTTAGAGTATAATATGGATTTTGAGCTCTACAATTCGGAGCACATTTGGTAGCAATGGTATATTAATCTATTTTTGTGCTTATTTGTTGGTTTACTTGCTGCCGATGAAATAGTTAACATGTATGCTAGAGTTTTTTTTTAGTATGGTGCATTTTAGTGCCAGATATTCTTTGTTCGACATGCTTGCAAACGTATAAAATTTCCAACTTGAAGATTCTTATTAATTATGGGGATGTGATTTTAGTTAGAATTTATTTCTTCTATGTAGATAGACATCGCTCTTCATGATAACCAAGAACAAATGGTTTTTCAAGGAGTTCTTTTTTCTCAAGAAGATGATAATTGATAGACAAAAAATTATGTGGTAGGCCCTTTTCATAGTATTGGATCACTTTCCTAATAATTGTTTTTTCTTCAACATTGATTTGAAAGTGAAGAAAAGATTTTTGTCCATAAGACCAATTATGTTATAGCAATTATACAAGACGTGCATGTGATAAATCTAAGGTTAAGTGTTTTCCTATAATACTATATTTAGCTTTTGATATTTTTCCATAGTAACTTGTTTGATTATATTGTTGATACTTGTGTTAATGAACAATAGAGAAAATCCTCTTAAATTGGGATTTTCTTCTTTCATATTCATAGGCATTTATAGAAAGTTATAGTAATGCCTTGTGACATAATTGACCTACCAAATCTTCATTTTCATGTCACATTTACTTGATAATTGATTTCAATTGATATATATTTACGATGAATGCTAGGGACTTGAGTTGTTGTGACAATGATATACTTTGATTTTAGTATTTATAGAACTAATCCATATTGCTCTCATTTTTAAATCCTACTAGCACTATATAGTTTTAAATACTAATAACATTGATATACTGTAGAGTTTTAGATACTAATAACATTCATAGTTTTTTTTATCAATACTTATTAGAGAATTGAAAAAAGCTAGTTAATTATGATTACAATGGAATACAATGGTGATTATATTGACTTCATAATTTTCTTACTCTTTTATACTTTCAACAAGACATAAACACCGTGATAGATACTTAGGAAGGATTAACACACAAATAAGACTATCCAATGCCTATATTAGGAAATAGACATGCAATTGGATTCAAAAGTACTAATGCATGGAAATACAATCAATCAAAAACAAACTAGACTAACAAAGCTTTCTCAGGGAATTAGGAAACTTTAACTACTACTCTCAACAATGAACTAATTCAAGAAATGAAATTTTTCACTTACCTTCAAGGAAAAAGTTTTTAAAGGTTTGTTCCTGGTTGAGATAGGGAAGCAAATCTCCTAGAAGGACAAACAAAAGAAGTGAAAATGCTCTAAGAGACAGCCATTTGGAAATATCAACTAACAGGTGAAGCTCAATACACTAGCTATAAGATGAAGTAGAAAGAGACATTCTACACAATTATGTCTCAAGAACTTTGACATTGTGTAATTACTCTATGAAATCACTAGTCATTTATATTATCATTGGCAAAAGAGATACAACACCTTATTGATGCAGACAAGATTGAAAATGGTTTACTATTTCCCATTGTACCTCAATTGATGTATAACATAAATGTAGCAAAATTGCTAATGCATCAAACAAGTAATCAAGTACTCTCCTCGTTCATAGTAAAAGTTTCTTAATCAAAACAAATGAGCCCTAAAAATAACATGGCCAATTTCTTGGGCATTTGATTACATTATTGCAAAAATATTAGATGAATTTAGGTATAGTACTTTATTCAACTTTCCCCCCTTTTTACTTGGACCAACCATATTGCAATGATGGGAATATACAACAAATTAAATTTAGTATACAAATGAGAAACAATGATAGAAGGAACAAAGGTCAGTGATATATTAGCTAAATTCTTGCCTAACAGAAGCAAGTATGAGTAATTGTACATGTCACAACAATGACAATGTAAACAAGCAAGAGATGAGCAAAATTACGAGAAACTTGTATAAAGAAAAGGAAATCTGCAATTAAGAAGATATGGCCAATGTCAAATATGAACATGGAATAAAAAAAAAGTTATAAAGCATAATATATATATATCTTGAGCACAAAGAAATGGAAAATTGCAACACACATGCAAAAAAATATGAAGAAATGGGACAACAAAAGGGCATTTGCCACTTGCAAATTAGGTTTACCGCATTAATTCCAAACATTCAAGGCACCATTTTGTTCACATTGTAACCATCAAAAGGAGGTATTGTTCCGATTTAGACAATAAAAAAACAGAAAAAATTGCATGTCGTATAGTTTAGAAAACAAAGTTTTGAACTATGACCAAAAAGTATTTTCATAAAGCATACATTGAACCTAAGTTGCACATTGACTAGAGATAGATATAGCCACCATAATGTTGAGGAGATACCTTTCTTGAATGGATAGGACTTTTAGTAATGAAAATTTGTTGATACCTTTAGTCAATTTTGTTGTTTTTTTTTTCTTCTTTGGTGAATTGGCATGGGAAAAAAATTTAGACAAATATTTATATATTTCTATGTATATTGAATCTAGGAAATAATGAAGCAATATGTCCTTTGGTATATTAAATATTGTTAACACTAATACCAGTTTTTTCAATCTTCTCAACAAAGGAACATTGTTAAATGCGATTTTTTTCACACAATGAAAGAAGCACTAGTGACATGGGTCTCTAGAAAACCATTTTTTTCACAAATATATAGCTATAGTAGAGGTATAATTGCTACTACAAGTCACAAAGTATATATTTCTTCAAAATTCTACTAGTTTCCAATAATTGAAAAAAATCCCTTATTTCTAAGAAGAGAAATGGAATTGCAAATGTATAGGAAATCACTAAATTGATATAACATAGGGCTTATCGTCAAAATAACAAAAGAAGCCATGAACGTCTAAATTTTAAAGAACGACAAACTCAACAAGCTTATTTTAATATCAAAATTCATTAGAAAACAATGTAATCCTAATCTCAAACATTCATTAGAAAAAAATGTAATCATGATCTCAAACATCCATTAAAAATGTTATATTCTCTAGGTATATTGCTTGAAGGGAGTGGTAACAACAATTAGTTGTCTAGTTTACTAGTTATCTCTAACAAAAGTTGTTAGATGTCACAATTCATAAAGCACATAAGTTGTTAGATGTCACAATTCATAAAGCACAATCATTTTGTAAGATACTATTCTTTCCAATGTATCAAAGAACCACCAACAACCCGAGTCTAAAAAATCCCAAGAGCCTTTGTCATATGCATTATTGCGCTAAATAAATTAGGAATGGAATCATGCAAGCAAAATATTGTAAATATAAGTTTCATGTGATTTAAATATTACGATTGCATTTTAGAACTAGTCAACAATTAGCCTTTTCAAAGAAAAAATTTCACCTAGCCAAACATTGATCTCTTAAGTAACACTAACACTTTTGTGACTACAAATGTGATAATATCTCTAGAATCTTGCTACATTTCCAAATCAAAAGTAAATTGCTGCACAATAAAAGGAACTCATATATACGTTCAACTTAGATCACCATTTTTTTCTATGTACATTTCAATAAAGCAAGAGAAAGAACATGATAATTTGAATCCATCAAACAAAGACTAAGAGTGTAGGTATACAACTCTCTAAACAAATATGAATATTTTCCTTTGTTAATTGACAAGTGGTCTATTGAAAGTAGAAGCTTGATACATCCAAACAATGATCCAAGTGAAAATACATTTGTAATCAAAAGTGCAACGATCCTTTTAGGTTTCTTTTTGTTTTTATTTTCCTGTTTTAGAATCTCTTTGGAACTAGTCTAGAAAGACTAAAATTTTGGTAGATATGAAAGAACACACACTATTGAAAACGTAAGTCTATAAGGATCTTTATATTCCATTTGAATGTCATAATTAGTTGAAGAAGGTTGAAGAAGGTTGCTTCAAAAGAAAAAAAATCGCTTTGGCCAAAGATTCATGGAAGCATAAGCACTTTTGTAAATACACATATCACAAGTCTTTCAGAGTTCAACTACATTTCAAAACTAGAGGAAAAATTCCACAAACTAAGTGTACCTAAAGTAAATGTACCTAGCAAAAATTGAATTCAAAACAAAAGAGTAATGCATCATAGACAAAACAATAAAGAAATAAATGTCATATACAATTATAGGGGATTTCAACACAAATATGCGGAAGTGGACTCAATTATCTATATGTTGAACACAAAGGTTAATAGTTGTTACTAGATTTTTAAAGGAATAACAGAATGGGCATTAGTTGTTTGTCAAACCAAAGAACAAGATTTAGAAAGTGTAGCATTGGTTCTAGTTCTAGTAATTAATATGTTTCTTATATGTCAGTTTGATAGGGATGTGAAGAAAACAATGGATAGATAATTGAGGGAGACAAGACTTTAGAATACGGTATGGAGTTTCAGATTCATAATTTGAAGCACATTTGGCAGCGATGGTCTATTAATCTTTGTTGGTTCTTTTTTGTTGGCCTACTTGTTATGGATTGACTAGTTAATAAGGATGTTGTAGTTTTATTTTTTCTTTGTATGATGTGTTTTAGTGCTAGGTGTTCTCTGTATGACATACTTTAAAAAATAGAAAAATGGTTGAAGAAGATGCTTATTGATGATGGGAATGTGATTTTTTTTCTTGCATTTAGATAGACATTGTTATTCATGATAACCAAGGGTGAATGGTTGTTGAATGATATTATGTGTTGTAAGTAGACACTAATTAATAGGTACAAATTTCCATGGTAGATAATTTTCATGATATTCAATCATACAGTGAAACCAACTCTACCAATCCAACACGAACCTCAACAATAGTAAAACCAATATGAAATGGAAAATTTTACAACTTAAATAATTTCATTGATGTACCCAAGGTTTAATACTACCAAACCCACTACGAACAATGTAGAACCCACTATCGACAACATCCATAACATACTACCCACAACCGAATCTCTAAATTTGTTATTGTTGAGCACTCCTCTAAATCCAAACACCTTATTTGTTTTGACCAAACAAAAATATCAGCATCTACCACTCACTACTTCTCTCTCATTTTTCAGGAATCTATTGAAATTGAAAAACATCCTAATAATTTTAATCGAGAAGATGGATACAAACTTATCCAATATTAGAAGCCCACCATTCATCTAATTAGGCTTCCCATGGCTAGTTGCCTCCCTATTTCGATCCTTTTTCATCTCTCTTGCATGTTTCCTCTTCTTTATTAAATATGCCATTTTTCATTTTAATTTCTCCATCTTTTTTGTTATCATCTTTAATTTTGTGTTATTATTAACATAAGTTCCTAACTCTCTACTCTCTTTATTATATATTAATTGCCTCAATTTATTTTTATTAATTACCCCCTTTAATTTTTCTTTTTTTCTCCCCCTTTTAATTTTCCATCTGATATTCACTTTCCCTAATATCTCAGTTGATTTTAACTTTGATCTTATTATTTCCTTTTCAGTACCTAATCTCATCAACTATAAATTTTTGATATATTTTATTTCAATTTTTTTTTTTAATTTTTAATATATTTTTATTCCTCAAATTCCTTATTATTTTTACCTAATTTCAATGGCTAAATATGTTCCCTTTCTCTTTCTTATTCAATGGTCATTTACTTCTCTCCTTAAATACAAGTCACATAACACTCTTTTCCACCATATAAGCTTCAATTGTCCCTGATGATGGGTGGAGTGTCCACTTGAAAAGTTGGACATTTCAAAACATCATAGGGTGGAATCACGAAGGTGGGTTACACTTTCGTGACAATCCGCTTTCCAAAATTTCGACAAACCTTTTTTCGGCCGAACTAAAACTAGTTTTCGGCCGAACCATTTGTCAACCGAAAAAATAAACGTCAAATCAAACAGAGCAATAACAGCGCCCTCGATTTGCGTGTCGAAATTTGGTCGGCCGGATATTTTTTTCCCGGCAACCAGTTTTCGGCCGAAAGATTGTTCGGCCGAACTATTTTTCGGCCAAACTATCTTTCGGCCGAAAGTATGTTTATATATATGCCACACATGGGCTTTAGAACGTTTTTCGTTTGCATATTTGCTGTCTCGCGAGAGGAGTGTGTAGCTGGTCGTGGAAGCCGAGGGAGAGGTCGCCGAGATCGCTGGGAGAGGTCGCCGAGGATAGCCGAGATCGCAGGGAGAGGTCGCCGAGGATCGCCAAGATCGCAGGGAACGCAGGTAAGTTTCGAAAATTATGGCTCTGTTTATATTATGGCTTTGTGTATATTAACGGTCTGTGTATATTATCGTTGTGTCTGTGTATATAATCGCTGTCTATTTCGAAAATTATCAGTCTGTTTATATTATCGCTGTTTTGAAAATTATCGGTCTGTTTATAAAATTGTCGGTCTGTTTCGAAAATTATTGGTCTGTTTATATTATCGTTGTTTATATTATCGCTGTTTAAACTATCGGTCTGTTTATATTATCGTTGTTTCGAAAATTATCAGTCTGTTTATATTATCGCTGTGTCTGTGTATATTATCGTTGTGTCTGTGTATATAATCGTTGTCTGTGTATATAATCGTTGTCTGTATATTAACGGTTTGTGTATATTATCGCTGTGTCTGTGTATATAATCGTTGTCTGTGTCTATGTATATAATCGCTGTCTGTATATAATGGCTCTGTTTCGAAAATTATGGCTCTGTGTATATTAACGGTCTGTGTATATTATCGTTGTGTCTGTGTATATAATCGTTGTCTGTCTGTGTATATAATCGCTCTGTCCATGTATATAATCTCTCTGTCTGTCTGTGTATATAATCGTTCTGTCTGTGTATATAATCACTCTGTATATAATCGCTGTCTGTGTATATAATCGCTCTGTCTGTGTTTATTTTTCGAAAATTATAATCGAAAATTATGGCTTTGTTTATATTATCGAAAATTATGGCTCTGTTTATATTATCGCTCTGTGTATATAATCGAAAATTATGGCTCTGTTTATATTATTGCTGTGTGTATATTATGGGTCTGTGTATATTATCGCTCTGTCTGTGTATATAATCGCTCTGTCTGTCTGTGTATATAATCGCTCTGTCTGTCTGTGTATAATCGCTCTGTCTGTGTATATAATCGCTCTGTATATGTATATAATCGCTCTGTCTGTGTTTATTTTTCGGTCTGTGTATATAATCTCTCTGTGCAAATTATCGCTGTGTATATTATCGCTCTGTGAAAATTATCGCTGTGTATATTATCGCTCTGTGTATATTATCGCTTTGTGTAAATTATCGTTGTGTATATTATCGCTGTGAGTATATTATCGCTCTGTGCAAATTATCGCTGTGTATATTATCTCTCTGTATATTATCGCTCTGTATATTATCATCGCTTTGAATATTATCGCTGTGTATATTATCGCTGTGTATATTTTTCGCTGTGTATATTATCGCTCTATCTATATAATCTCTCTGTGCAAATTATCGCTCTGTGTATATTATCGGTGTGTAAATTATCGTTGTGTATATTATCGCTCTATGTATATTATCGCTCTGTGCAAATTATCGCTGTGTATATTATCGCTCTGTGTATATCATCGCAAATTATCGCTCTGTGTATATTTTTCGCATTTGGTTTCGCACATATTTTTTGCATTCCGTTTCGCGAATGTTTTCAGTGTATATGTTTTCGCATTCTGTTTATAAAAGCTCTGTTTCTTTTTAATGAAATTCCAATGTTTATGAAAGCTCTGTTTGGCTCTTGGTCTTACCTGACATAGAGGAAACAACCCAGTTTGGCTCTTGGTTTTACCTGACATAGAGGAAACAACCCTCTCAATTTTGCGTTCACAGCCATCACAGTCTATCTTGACTTTTATTTCCACAGTCTATACTCATAACCAGTCAGAATTATCACTGTGAAATTTAAATTTACATGCACAGAAATGAACAAACATGGGTAGAATTGAAAATAATGAATCCCATACCTGAAGTTGACTCCACTTTTTGCGTTTTCTAACTCCAAATAGAATTCAGTGGTTGTAAGTTTTAGTAATTCAACCTTCCAGTATTTTTCACGCCCCTGTATGAGAGA
>JASDQU010307837.1:14816-27887 GCA_032191745.1 Picea mariana
ATTGGTCAATTCCTAAAACGCCATGGGATGAAAGAGTGTGTCACCTTTGTGACACTAAGAAGGTTGAAGATGAAAAGCACTTTCTCTTATATTGTCCAGCCTATACCCATATTAGATCTCATTTTCAAAATATTGATCACACTACCAACCTTCCTAACCTCTTAACTCAACAAAAAGTATGGTGATCTTGGAAACCTTCTCTTAATGTTTTTCGAGCACAGAAACAAAATTCTAAAGAATCACAAGTAATCACTTACCCTCTTAAGGTCTCATAGACCAATTAGGTCTTAGTGGACTTTAATCATCATCATCATCATCATCATATCAAGAGTTCCAAAATAAAATAGTTCTCCTACAATATTCAATATCTCATCAAAGGATTTCAGACTTGAAAATATCCAGATACAACCTCTTCAAATATAAATATATATTCAATGTCTATTTTTATAGGAAAAACTCAACTTTCAAGTATATTATATTAAATGTTAATTTTAATTATGATATGTTCAAAGATAATTTCAAATTTATTATATTAGATGTTAATTTGAATTATGATATGTTAAAAGATAAATTATGTTGATTCTAAAAAATAAATTCCATAAAAATCAATAAAAACCAAAACAATATTTTTCTATAAATTTATAGTTACTTAAAATTAATTTTTATTAATTCTAGAAATAGATTGTTTTCAAACAAAACACTAATGATACCTAATATTTAGAGATCATTGTGACACTAATCAACAATAATATCAAATATTTATAGCTAAATGTATAAACATTGATTTTTTTTTTTTAATTAAAGTATTAAACATTAAATATTATTATATTTGATTGAATTATTAAATGATATTTATTCAAAATTCACAATAATGTTATAAATATTTATAGCTAAGTGTATAAACATTGATTTTTTTTAAAAAAAAATTAATTCAAAATATTAAACATTAAATATTATTATATTTTATTGAATTATTAAATTATATTTATTCAAAATGGTTAATAAACATTTTACATATTAATATAATTAAACATTATTAATAATTATGGTTAATTCTTAGATGTATTATAAATTTATATTTTTTAATATTAAATTATAAAAATAAAGTTGAAATATTATTTTTTAATTATAAAAATAAGTATAATTTTTGAATTTTTAAATATTAATAATTTAAAAATAAAATAATATAAAACTTTTGGTATTATAATTTTTAAAATATTAATATTTAGATGAATACAATAAAATAATATAAGATAAGGATTTTGGTCTATCATGACTTTACTTTTTTTTTAATATTAAATTATAAAAAAATAAATAAACTACAATAAACACAAAAATTAAAAACTGAAAAGAAAGGATATTAAAAACTAGACATACGAGAATATGTTATATCAAGTTAATATAGAAGCATGAGTTTTTAGGTTAGAACATGCAACATCAAATTAATATCAATTATGAATTTCAAAAGTAGAACATGTACTAGTAAAATAAAAACATAAACATAAGATAAAGATTAGTTATTTTGCAATTTTTCTTTGTTAATATAAATAATTTTATTTAAATTAATCACATTAAAAAAAGAAATTTGAATTTATTAATATAAATAATTCTATTTAAATTAATCACATTTAAAAGGAAAAAAATTTGAATTATTGAAAAATAGAATGATTTGATTAATTAAATATGAAGAAATCTTAAATATTTAAATTAATCACATTAAAAAAAGAAATTTGAATTTATTAATATAAATAATTCTATTTAAATTAATCACATTAAAAAGGACAGAAATTTGAATTATTGAAAAATAGAATGATTTGATTAATTAAATATGAGGAAACTTCAAAGTTGAGTTAGTATACACACTTATTTACTTTCTTACTTCACAAAAGTTAAACTTATATTTTCCACTATTGAATTTTGATTTTTCTCCATAAATAATACAATGATCAATTGAATATGAATTAATTTCTGAAAAACAATTTTCTCATTAACATGTTTATGCCTTCTTCATTCATAGTTGAAAGCTAAGTTAATATTTTACACTATAAATTTAGATTATTATCACTAAAGATTTATAAATAATATAATGATTAAATAAATTAAACATGAGGGAATCTCTTAAAGTTAAGTTTCTCTACTAACTCGTTTATGATTTATGGTTCCATAATCCAAAATTAAACTTATATTTTTTATTATTTAATTTTGATTTTTAAAAAAATATATAAATTAAAAAAAGTTTTTATTTATTTTTAATTCCTCATTTTAAGTGGGATTTTAGTATTTGGATGAATTATTTTCACTATTATAGTAAAAGTCAGATAGGGACATTGAATGACAAAAGAACATAGTATGTCTCAAGAGGCATAATACATGCTTGACAAATTGCATAGGATGTCTAAGATTTCTTTGTGTATTGAAATGTGAAGAAATGACATGGATGAAAAGGACCTTTAATCGTAGGAAAAGGAAAAAATGTATTTGCAAAGAGAGTGAGCTACGAGTTTATGAATACAATTTTTATAGAAATGGGGTCATGGTAGATAATGTTTTTTGTGAAATGCCTAAATGAAGCAGGTAATGAAGGGATTGATGGAAAATATTTGAGAACATAGTGGTTCAACTACACTAGAGAAAGAAATTTCCTATACAACTATTAGGGCTTTTATCATGTACACATGGAATTTGGCCTAATTATCCAAACAAAAAAGGATAATAATTTGCATCGGATTTTCAAAGAAAGAATGTAATGGATGCTAGTTCTTTGTCAAACCAAGGAACTAGATTTACCAAGTCTCGCATTAGTTCTAGTTCTAATAGTCCATATGTTTATTTCTCATTTTTTTAATACGACTTTGAAGTAAGAAATGCTTAGATAATTTCATGGGAAAAAAGACTTTAGATTATAGTATGGAGTTTGATCTCTACAATTCAAAGCACATTTGGTAGCAATGATCTATTAATCTTTGTTGGTGCTTTTTGTTGGTCTGCTTGCTATTGATCGACTGGTTAACATGTATGTTATAATTTTTTTGTAGGGTGCATTTTAGTTTTAGGTATTCTTTGTTTGACATATTTGCCAAAAAAAAAAGAAATTGGTTAAAGAAGATGCTTATTGATGATGGTAATATGAATTTAGTTAGACTTTGTTGATTGATATGACTTTGAATCAAAGAATGCTTAGATATTAAGGGCAACAAGCCTTTAGAGTATAATATGGATTTTGAGCTCTACAATTCGGAGCACATTTGGTAGCAATGGTATATTATTCTATTTTTGTGCTTATTTGTTGGTTTACTTGCTGCCGATGAAATAGTTAACATGTATGCTAGAGTTTTTTTTTTGTATGGTGCATTTTAGTGCCAGATATTCTTTGTTCGACATGCTTGCAAACGTATAAAATTTCCAAAGAAGATTCTTATTAATTATGGGGATGTGATTTTAGTTAGAATTTATCGCTTCCATGTAGATAGACATCGTTCTTCATGATAACCAAGAACAAATGTTTTTTCAAGGAGTTCTTTTTTCTTGAGAAGATGATAATTGATAGACACAAAATTATGCGGTAGACCATTTTCATAGTATTGGATCACTTTCCTAATAATCGTTTTTTCTTCAACCTTGATTTGAAAGTGAAGAAAAGATTGTTGTCCATAAGACCTATTATGTTATAGCAATTATACAAGACGTGCATGTGATAAATCTAAGGTTAAGTGTTTTCCTATAATACTATATTTAGCTTTTGATATTTTTCCATAGTAACTTGTTTGATTATATTGTTGATACTTGTGTTAATGAACAATAGAGAAAAATGTCTTAAATTGGGATTTTCTTCTTTCATATTCATAGGCATTTATAGCAAGTTATAGTAATGCCTTGTGACATAATTGACCTACCAAATCTTCATTTTCATGTCACATTTACTTGATAATTGATTTCAATTGATATAGATTTACAACGAATGCTAGGGACTTGATTTGTTGTGACAATGATATACAATGATTTTAGTATTTATAGAACTAATCCATATTGCTCTCATTTTTAAATCCTACTAGCACTATATAGTTTTAAATACTAATAGCATTGATATACTATAGAGTTTTAGATACTAATAACATTCATAGTTTTTTATCAATACTTATTAGAGAATTGAAGCAAGCTAGATAATCATGATTACAATGGAATACAATGGTGATTATATGTACTTCATAATTTTCTTACTCTTTTATACTTTCAACAAGACATAAACACTGTGATAGATACTTAGGAATGATTAGCACACAAATAAGACTATCCAGTGCCTATATTAGGAAATAGACATGCAATTGGATTCAAAAGTACTAATGCATGGAAATACAATCAATAAAAAACAAACTAGACTAACAAAGCTTTCTCAGGGAACTAGGAAACTTTAACTACTACTCTCAACAATGAACTAATTCAAGAAATGAAAATTTTCACTTACCTTCAAGGAAAAAGTTTCTAAAGGTTTGTTCCTGGTTGAGATAGGGAAGCAAATCTCATAGAAGGACAAACAAAAGAAGTGAAAATGATCTAAGAGATAGCCATTTGGAAATATCAACTAACAGGTGAAGCTCAATACACTATCTATAAGATGAAGTAGAAAGAGACATTCTACACAATTATGTCTCAAGAACTTTGACATTGTGTAATTACTCTATGAAATCACTAGTTATTTATATTATCATTGGCAAAAGAGATACAACACCTTATTGATGCAGACAAGCTTGAAAATGGTTTACTATTTCCCATTGTACCTCAATTGATGTATAACATAAACGTAGCAAAATTGCTAATGCATCAAACAAGTAATCGAGTACTCTCCTCGTTCATAGTAAAAGTTTCTTAATCAAAACAAATGAGCCCTAAAAATAACATGGACAATTTCTTAGGCATTTGATTACATTATTGCAAAAATATCAGATGAATTTAGGTATAGTACTTTATTCAACTTTCCCCCCTTTTTACTTGGACCAACCATATTGCAATGATGGGAATATACAACAAATTAACTTTAGTATACAAATGAGAAACAATGATAGAAGGAACAAAGGTCAATGATATATTAGCTAAATTCTTGCCTAACATAAGCAAGTATGAGTAATTGTACATGTCACAACAATGACAATGTAAACAAGCAAGGGATGAGCAAAATTATGAAAAACTCGTATAAAGAAAAGGAAATCTGCAATTAAGAAGATATGGCCAATGTCAAATATGAACATGGAATAAAAAAAAAGTTATAAAGCATAAAATATATATATCTTGAGCACAAAGAAATGGAAAATTGCAACACACATGCAAAAAAATATGAAGAAATGGGACAACAAAAGTGCATTTGCCACTTGCAAATTAGGTTTACCGCATTAATTCCAAACATTCAAGGCACCATTTTGTTCACATTGTAACCATCAAAAGGAGGTATTGTTCCGATTTAGACAATAAAAAGAACAGAAAAAATTGCATGTCGTATAGTTTAGAAAACAAAGTTCTGAACTATGACCAAAAAGTATTTTCATAAAACATACATTGAACCTAAGTCACACATTGAAATAGAGATAGATATAGCCACCATAATGTTGAGGAGATACCTTTCCTGAATGGATAGGACTTTTAGTAATGAAAATTTGTTGATACCTTTAGTAAATTTTGTTGTTTTCTTTTTCTTGTTTCTTTTTTTTCTTCTTTGGTGAATTGGCATGGGAAAAAATTTAGATAAATATTTATATATTTCTATGTATATTGCATCTAGGAAATAATGAAGCAATATGTCCTTTGGTATATTAAATATCATTAACACTAATACTATTTTTTTCAATCTTCTCAACAAAGGAACATTGTTAAATGCAATTTTTTTCACACAATGAAAGAAGCACTAGTGACATGGGTCTCTAGAAAACAATTTTTTTCACAAATATATAGCTATAGTAGAGGTCTAATTGATACTACAAGTCACTAAGTATATATTTCTTCAAAATAATACTAGTTTCCAATAATTGAAAAAAATCCCTCATTTCTAAGAAGAGAAATGGAATTGCAAATGTGTAGGAAATCACTAAATTGATATAACAAAGGGATTATCATCACAATAACAAAAGAAGCCATGAACGTCTAAATTTTAAAGAACGACAAACTCAACAAGCTTATTTTAATATCAACATTCATTAGAAAATAATGTAATCCTAATCTCAAACATTCATTAGAAAACAATGTAATCATGATCTCAAACATTCATTAAAAATGTTATATTCTCTATGTATATTGCTTGAAGGAAGTGGTAACAACAATTAGTTGTCTAGTTTACTAGTTATCTCTAACAAAAGTTGTTAGATGTCACAATTCATAAAGCACATAAGTTGTTAGATGTCACAATTCATAAAGCACAATCATTTTGTAAGATACTATTCTTTCCAATGTATCAAAGAACCACCAATAACACGAGTCTAAAAAATCCCAAGAGTCTGTCATATGCATTATTGCACTAAATAAATTAGGAATGGAATCATGCAAGCACAAACTTTATTGTAAATATAAGTTTCATGTGCTTTAAATATTACGATTGCATTTTAGAACTAGTCAACAATTAGCCTTTTCAAAGAAAAAATTTCACCTAGCCAAACATTGATCTCTTAAGTAACACTAACACTTTTGTGACTACAAATGTGATAATATCTCTAGAATCTTGCTACATTTCCAAATCAAAAGTAAATTGCTGAGCAATAAAAGGAACTCATATATACATTCAACTTAGAGCACCATTTTTTTCTATGTACATTTCAATGAAGCAAGAGAAAGAACATCATAATTTGAATCCATCAAACAAAGACTAAGAGTGTAGGTATACAACTCTCTAAACAAATATGAATATTTTCCTTTGTTAATTGACTAGTGGTCTATTGAAAGAAGAAGCTCGATACATCCAAACAATGATCCAAGTGAAAATGCATTTGTAATCAAAAGTGCAATGATCCTTTTAGGTTTCTTTTTGTTTTTATTTTCCTGTTTTAGAATATCTTTCAAACTAGTCTAGAAAGACTAAAATTTTGGTAGATATGAAAGAACACACACTATTGAAAACATAAGTCTATAAGGATCTTTATATTCCATTTGGATGCCATAATTAGTTGAAGAAGGTTGTTTCAAAAGAAAAAAAATTGCTTTGGCCAAAGATTCATGGAAGCATAAGCACTTTTGTAAATACACATATCACAAGTATTTCAAAGTTCAACTACATTTCAAAACTAGAGGAAAAATTCCACAAACTAAATGTACCTAAACTAAATGTACCTAGCAAAAATTGAATTCAAAACAAAAGAGTAATGCATCATAGACAAAACAATAAAAAAATAAATGTCATATACAATTATAGGGGATTTCAACACAAATATGTGGAAGTGGACTCAATTATCCATATGTTGAACACAAAGGTTAATAGTTGTTACTAGATTTTTAAAGGAATAACAAAATGGACACTAGTTGTTTGTCAAACCAAAGAACAAGATTTAGAAAGTGTAGCATTGGTTCTAGTTCTAGTAATTAATATGTTTCTTATCTGTCAGTTTGATAGGGATGTGAAGAAAACAATGGATAGATAATTGAGGGAGACAAGACTTTAGAATACAGTATGGAGTTTCAGATTCATAATTTGAAGCACATTTGGCAGCAATGGTCTATTAATCTTTGTCGGTGCTTTTTTGTTGGCCTACTTGTTATGGATTGACTAGTTAATAAGGATGTTGTAGTTTTATTTTTTCTTTGTATGATGTGTTTTAGTGCTAGGTGTTCTTTGTTTGACATACTTTAAAAAATAGAAAAATGGTTGAAGAAGATGCTTATTGATGATGGGAATGTGAATTTTTTTCTTGCATTTAGATAGACATTGTTATTCATGATAACCAAGGGTGAATGGTTGTTGAATGATATTATGTGTTGTAAGTAGACACTAATTGATAGGTACAAATTTTCATGGTAGATAATTTTCATGATATTCAATCATACAGTGGAAACCAACTCTACCAATCCAACACGAACCTCAACAATAGTAAAACAAATATGAAATATAAAATTTTACAACTTAAATAATTTCATTGATGTACCCAAGCTTTAATACTACGAACCCACTACGAACAATGTAGAACCCACTATCGAAAACATCCATGACATACTACCCACAACCGAATCTCTAAATTTGTTAATGTTGAGCACTCCTCTAAATCCAAACACCTTATTTGTTTTGACCAAACAAAAATATCAGCATCTACCCCTCACTACTTCTCTCTCATTTTTCGGGAATCTCTTGAAATTGAAAAATATCCTAATAATTTTAATCGAGAAGATGGATACAAACTTATCCAATATTAGAAGCCCACCATTCATCTAATCAGGCTTCCCATGGCTAGTTGCCTCCCTGTTTTGATCCTTTTTCATCTCTCTTGCATGTTTCCTCTTCTTTATTAAATATGCCATTTTTCATTTTAATTTCTCAATCTTTTTTGTTATCATCTTTAATTTTGTGTTATTATTAACATAATTTCCTAACTCTCTACTCTCTTTATTATATATTAATTGCCTCAATTTATTTTTATTAATTACCCCCTTTAATTTTTCTTTTTTTCTCCCCCTTTTAATTTTCCATCTGATATTCACTTTCCCTAATATCTCAGTTGATTTTAAGTTTGACCTTATTATTTCCTTTTTAGTACCTAATCTCATCAACTATAAATTTCGGATATATTTTATTTGAATTCTTTTTTATAATTTTTAATATATTTTTATTCCTCAAATTCCTTATTATTTTTACCTAATCTCAATGGCTAAATCTGTTCTCTTTCTCTTTCTTCTTCAATGGTCATTTACTTCTCTCCTTAAATACAAGTCACATAACACTCTTTTCCACCATATAAGCTTCAATTGTCCTTGATGATGGGTGGAGTGTCCACTTGAAAAGTTGGACATTTCAAAACATCATACATAGTTTTTTCTAGAAATCTTGCTCAACAATAGTCATAAGACCAAAGTGCACCAAAAGACAAAGAATGTCAAGTCTCCAACAAATGCCAAAATTCACTAGAACAAGTCACGATGAACAATAATGAAGTAGAACCCACTACCAATAGTATCCACAACAAGGTGTCCAAGGATCCAAAATCCCCTCTCGAATTGCTCTAAAATCACACTAGTCAACAACACTTCCAAACTAGCGCTAGTATCCATAAGACCTTACAACATAACCGTGGCTTATCTATCAAGTGCTTCGCCGTTGGTGCATACTTCATATGACCTCGAATCGTAACTATGCGCTACACCTCCATTCATCAGCCTCCCTTGTGTCTACTCCTATCATCATACGACCAAACGTCGCGACCAAGCACTCATGCTTTTAGGGCTAATTCTCCTTGTGCCTATTAGACTCCTTCCACTTCCAATCCTCGTTGTTGATTGTCAACAGGATGGATGATCCATAAGGCTCCTTGAACTACTACAACTCCTAATATTCATCGTCAATTTATTGGAATCAGATGGTCTAGATATGCCTCACCTCAATCCATGCAATGGAAGGAATATTCCTCTATTCCTTTCGTCGATACCTTTGCTATCACGCGTTATTGAAACACTCTGAATTCCTTCCCGATGAATGGTTATCTTTGCTTCTGGATACATCCTGATGGACAGTTGTGATTCAACGTCCAATTTCTTCACATCGGATTTCCTTTAGTTAGAATCCCAATAGACCAAATGCTCTGAAACTTCACTCTAACGGTTTACCTCCTTGTTGGACCTCGAAAAATTATAAGTTCTCTACCGTTGATCGATCATAAGATCTAATGGTCACCAACCATTTGTGCTTTCACCTCTATTGCACCCTGGTCTTTATTGGTCAACATGTACACGTCTGCCACGTGTCACCTTCATACTCATCCACATCACCGCCATGTGTCCTTCTCGCGTTCGTTGGTGCCACATTTGGGTCCTTGTCAGCCACCATGCGTCAGTTGGTGCTATACAACAAGTCTCAATCTAAGCCTTATATCTATTTGATGTCGAATATATCTCCACTGTTTATTTCCATTGCTTTGTCGGAATTCCTTTGGCTATTGAACTCTGATGGTCCTACTCTAACATCAAATGAAGTGACACCACACGTCGTTCCCTCGTGTGCTGATTTGGTTCACTCAGATCAGATCTCCACCATCTATCACTATGTTTTCTGTTAGATTTGTCTCGACTGCTTGACTCTGAGAGCCAATAGGACATCACCACACGCCCTCTCCTTAAACCTTGACCATGGTCACTCTAAATCCATCCTGACCATTTTTCGGATCTCCCCTTCACCAATCTGAATTGTTGATCGAACCTCCCATCACAGAGTATTTTCGTTGCTCTGACTTCTTGGACATCGAATAAGAGGTATCGAAAGGAATATTCTCCTTCAATATTGTGCAAGTCGGAGTGTTATAACAACCTCCGAGAATTAGACTCCAAACCTTTTATTCTGAATATCTTCAGAGTCATCAATCTAGATAGATCTCCCTACGAGATCTAATATTGACTACCCCTTCTTTAACACACAATGTAAACCTTGGGCAACTTGATCAAGGATCATGATCTATTGTTCCTCTATATTGGATGATAGTTTTTCCTAGACAATTAAAAAGGGGTTTTCTCTTTGTTCTTTCTATGGCTTGCGCACAGAGTTGAGATTTGACTCTATTTCTTCACAACTTCAAATGACTCTATCACGAATTCGACTCGTAAACATCGATCCCTTCGTTGATCGATAATTACTTTTGATCCATCAACGTTGGATCCAAAGCCTACACACATGATTTAGGAGGGGATTCCTCGCTATTAATATATTAACACTTGCATCGCTCAATCTACAGAGAACTAGGCACACACACCTTTAACAGAGGCACAATTCTCTAGTCCCATGTAACACTCAAAATATAGTGGTTTCATTCATCAATCATACAACACTGTACAAAGTTTTACAAAAGGCCCCTCTCTCTCTAATGGCCTCTCAACCTCTCACACTCTTGACTTAATTCTACATTCAATTGGCCACACACTCATGCCCGTAGGCTTACATTTTTAATACAAGGTTTCTGAACCTGAATCTGTTCAGACCATAACAATCATTCACCAAATTAATCTCTACGATCTCTTAAGATCCAAAAATCCTCTTGAGATCTATAATTAGTCTAAGATCTCTCTAAATCCTCACAACTCCCAACCATCTATTACAACTCTTGAGATCTATTTTAACAAGGGAAATTTGATTACATATTAAATAAATCTCAACTTAACAAACCCCATCTTATGTAATCCTTTTAGATATAAGAGGAAATTACATTAATTCAAGCATAGGGAACCCACTTCCTTAATAAATCAAAAGACCCCCTAAGTCTAATCAAATGTGCTTGATTTTGAAGGGAGGATGCTCATGCATCACATTAGTTTTCTACCAACATAAGGAAGATAATAATAAGTCTTTTTGAGGTAAAATTTATGTTTACAATGTATTTATCATTTTCAATTCATTAGTTTTTCAACAATAATCTATCTTTGCATATCAACCTTTGTTTTTAACATTTCAATTTTTATTTTATTTTGATAATGCATTTATGATTTTGGGATAGATATGTTTTGTTTACAAGTATTGCTATTAACTATTGAATTTAGAAGAATGTTTTGTTCTTTCTTTTAAAGAAATTAATTAATTTTAATAATCTTTAAAAAAAATTATTAATCAAAAACATCATTTTTAATGT
The DNA here is from genome assembly GCA_032191745.1 of Picea mariana. NCBI lineage: Eukaryota > Viridiplantae > Streptophyta > Pinopsida > Pinales > Pinaceae > Picea > Picea mariana. The sequence continues at coordinate 26,606 of JASDQU010307837.1, forward strand.
TTATTGATATTTCTGAATATAATTTGTGTAAAATTTTGACACAATTTATATCTAAAAATCTTAATAAAAGTAATAATAACAAAGTGTGAAAACCTACACAGATCATTTTGATATTATTTGTTTTTGGATATTATTAGATTTATTTATTTAAAATCATTACTTTTAAAATTTGTGATTTAAGTTAAATTATTTGCAATTTGAAATTAATATAACCAGAATTTTAAAATCCTATTCAAAACATCTTGCATGTTATGTTGATTGTAATTAACTCTTTCACTTAATTTAATATATATTTATATTCATAAAATTGCAAAAGAAATTATGTTGCAATTTTATCAAAATTTTTGAATGAGTTTCTTGGGATAGCATTTCTCTTGATATAAAAATGGTGTTGTCTAAATGTTCTATGTTTTAGCATTTTTGTTGGAATATGGTGTTATAAATTTGAGTAAAATCTCAATTTTCTGTTGTTTAAATTGTATTTCTAAATATATAAATGGATTCAGAGTGTTGATAAACCCTTTGAACACTCTGATTATACAGACTTAACCACTCAAATCTGCAGATGCAATAATTTCTCCCCTAATTTCCAGCAAAATTAAATAGATAATATTCCCGAAAAATAACCAAAACATAAAACATTTAAACTAAAATGTTAAAAACAGATAACTAATCTTTATTTTCAGAACATTATTGTAATAAATGTTAATCCTGAAAATAAAAATAACGAATTTGTATTCCCATCCTTTCACCATAAAAGCTACTGATAAAGACGTTCACTTTTTGAAATATTCCATATAAAAACATAAACAGAACCCAGAAACAAAAACTTCCTGCTACTGTTAAAAGAAACTCCCTTCCTGAAATATCCCATATAGAAACATAAACACAACCCTGAAAAAAAAAAACCTAACGGCTTTGCAGCAATGACCCTTGTTATTAATAAATAAAATGTGTATTTTTAACCACCGTGAAACAATCCCGCCACAATTTGACTTGTTTGTCAACTTTGCCGTACATTCTTAAAAATTAAATTTAACTAACCTCTAAAAAAAAATGATATACAGATGAAAAACTGCTCTCTAACAAATATAAATCATTCTGAAGATCCAGAACCACTGTCTCTACAACCCTACACCGTCACACCGTCTTTTTCCGCCGGCAAACATCGCCTCGGCCGCTTTCCGTTTCTTTGCCGGCACATTCTCTCACTCGACTGTAACGACTGGGAAAAGATTTAACGGCGCCCGCTGCAGATTTACTCCGAACAGCCGGACGGAAG
>JASDQU010307837.1:38188-49678 GCA_032191745.1 Picea mariana
CTTGTTTAACCATTTAACATTAGTACTTTAACTTTCCCCATAGTCCTTTTCATAGGATTTTGATTTTCAATTATGAATCACCTATGACAATGAATCTTTTATAAATTCTTGCAACAATTAATCTAAACCCTCAAAATAGTACAAGTGCCTCATGCCGATTATTTGTTGATCTTCGAAGACAAAACAAAAATGATTTCCTTATTTTCTTATGGGATTTAAGATGATCCCTCCCACACCTTTTGCTTGTAAATTCCCTTATGAAGCACTGCCAAAAAAATAACATACACTTCTTTTGTTCCTTAAAAAATCTACTTCACCAAATATAATCTTCCATTTTTCTTCTTTTGGGACCTTGTTATTTTCCGTATTATAAAACCAATTTCCTTTGATTAAGAATATTATTCACCCATGTCCTATCTTCTTGTTCCATTACCATGATAATCATTTCAAACCTTTAATTTGGAGTGCTTCTACTAATAAAATACAAGACAAAGTTACCACTCTTTCAAACCTTTAATTTGGAGTGCTTCTACTAATAAAATACAAGACAAAGTTACCACTCTTGTTGCAATGAGGTTTAACTATTGAAAAATGGCTCTGTTTCTAGAATGCCATATTTCCCAACAAAAAAATTGAAAATAGCCATTCACAATCATTGAAAGACATGATTATTTTTGAATGATATGAATATCTATTTTTTCATCCAATAAACATTTCATTCCATGAATTTGGGAGAGAAACTTTTCAATTATTTCTTTAAAAACAAATCTCCAAATTTGTTGAGATAACCAACACTTGAAAAACACATGTTTAATTGTTTCATTTCATACACAACACAATATGCATCTTGAGGGCCCATGTATTCCTCTCCTTTTTACATTCTTAAAAGTTAATACTCTCTCATGAACCATTATCCAATAAAATACATTTATTTTTGGAAGTGAATCTCCTTGCCATATGTATTTCCATATTCTTGGTCGAGGTGGACTATGATATTCCAATAAAATACTATTATAACCTTTTTTTTTAAAGAGTAGCATGTGAGGATCCACCCTTTCTCATGTTCTTTATTGTTATCCATAGGTGCACATCCCACTAAGTGCTAAATAGAAGATTTAACAACATAGATAACTCCATTTGTTGGATAATGTTTCTCCAGCCCATCCTTGTTCCCTCTTCATTCCAAGCCAACATGTCCAAGATCTTAACATACCCATTCTCCAAGAACCATGGACTCAAAGTAGATAATTCATATATTGTTTACAAGGGTGGATTTTCAATAATATTGTCAAAACATATATTGATAAGTTTTCCATTACTTTAACTGCAATTGGATCAATAGAAACCTTGCATTATATATCTTCCAAATTGGTGAGCCATCTTTTTTTTTTCCAAAAGAGAATCAAGAAATGTTTTACGAGGCCCCTAAAAGTGTTTTTTAACTATAATAGTCTTCCATATAGTGACCAAGTTCCACAAAATTTTAGCTCCAATCACTATATTCACGAGAGTAGGGTCCTTTATGGCTAATCCCTCTCTATATTTACAATCCCTAATAGTAAGCCAATTAATTTAGATGGAATATTTTTAGTTGGTTTTACCTCCCTCCCAAAGAAATTTCCTTATTTCCCTAGCTACATGGTCCATGGTCCATGATGATTTTTGGAGTTAGCATGGTTTCATACAATAAATGGGAAGAGAAGATAAAACTATTTTGATTAGGATTATTTTTCAAGTTGAATTCAACCATCTTGAGCCCCATAGTTGAAAAGGATTTACCATTTTTCCAATTACTTCCTGACATGCCTGGGAAGTTTGGTTGCATCGTGATATAGGAATTCCTAAATAAGTAAAGCTTGGCTAGGTCGCTACACTAGAGAAGCCCAAAATTCTTAAGATCACTTACAACTTCTTAGCTTAGATATTCCATTCATGAATTTGACTTTTTAGGTTATTAAATTTACCTCCAAGTGCATTTGAACCTCCTTGAAACTATAGAAGAAGTCACTCCCAAAAATAAAGTATCATTTGCAAATTAGGAGTGACTAATACCTTTCACTCCTCTCGCTAAACTCATCCCCTAAATTCTCCCCATGACCCTTTCATGTTCCATTTTCCTACTTATCACCTCTATTGTCAGGGAAGGCATTGGCAAAAAACGTAACTCCATGGATGTGATTTTCATTAACATGATATGTGAATGAATACAAAGGGAATGATTGTTGGTCTTCCATAATGGATGATGCTTCCTATCACCTACGGCTCTTCATATTTACACTAATGTTACAATAATGCAACCCAAGGATTACATGTCCAATATTCCTCCCCTTAATCTGAAGGGGTGTGTGTGAGTCCAAGCATCATTCTCAACTTTTCAAAATTTTCTCTTCAAGTGCTTTGGCGAATATTTCCACACTTTTCTCATTTGTGGAACAATGTCTCAAATGAATAGTCTTGGCCTCCACATGATATGAAATCAGGTGATACTTTGTGTTGATATGATTAGTTCGATCATGGAATCTAGGATTCTTGGCAAGATTGATTGCAGAAGCATTTTCAACTAGAAGAGGAGTAGAATTCACTTGTTTCTCCTGCAAATCTTCAATTATTTTCCTTAGCCACACAATATCCTTCGTTGCATTTGCAACTGCCACATATTATGTCTCTATTGTGGAATTTGGTGGAACTAATTGTTTGCATGATCTCCATGAGACATATGTTGATCCAAGACTCATGAAGTAGCTTGAAGTTGATACTCCATTTTCCTTACTCCCAAAAAATTCTGAATTAGAATATCCAATCAAGTTGAAGTCATACACCTTACAGTACCCAAGTCCAAAATATTGAGTTCCTTTCAAGTATTTTAGAAATACTTTTGCAGCAGACCAATGTCCTTCACAAGGATTTTGCATGAACCTGGAAAGAATCCCCCCCAAAAATGAAATGTGTGGTCTAGTAGTAGTAAGATAGATAAGACTTCCCTCAATTTGTCTATACTTGGTTGCATCCTCAAATTCATTCCCTTCTTTTGATGTGAGTTTCAAATTATCTTCCATTGGAGTAGAAACAAGATTGCACTTGGCTATGCCAAATTTGTTCAACAATTCTCAAATGTACTTCTTATGGGAGATTAATATCAACCTTGGATTTTGAATCACCTCAATGCCTAAATAGTAGTGAAGATGTCCCAAACCTATAATCTCAAATCCTTTCTTGAACTCTTTCTTTGTGGATGCAATGTAGATTTCATTGTTCCCTGTTATCAATAGATCATCTACATATAATACAATATAGACAACTATTTTTCAAATTTCTTGACAAACAAAGTTGCATCGTCAAGATTGAAATGCTTGAAATTTAATTTCAAAATATTCTCAGTTAACTTTTTGTACCATGCTCGTGGTGCTTGTTTCATAAGGATTTGATGAGCTTGGATACCTTATGTTCTTGTCCCTTAACAAAACATCCTTATGGTTGAGACATGAAAACATTCTCTTTCAAGTCTATATTCAATAAAGTTGTCTTCTCATCCATTTGATGATTTTTCCATCCATTCTCTGTTGCCATGGAAAATAGAGTACGGATGATAGCCCATTTTTTTGTGGGGGGAAAAGTCTCCTCATAATCAACACATTCTTTATGTGAAAATCCTTTTTCCATAAGCCTTGCTTTGTTTTTGTCAAGTGAGTCATATAATATGTACTTTTTCTTGAATACCCACTTGCAAACGATTGGTTTGGTTCCAAATGGAGGATCCACCAACTTCCATGTTCCATTATTGATGAGAGAATCATATTCCTTTTGCATGACTTATTTCAATTCATCACGAGAAGTGGATTATTCAAAGGAAGGAAGTTCAAAGTTAGTAAATAAATTCAACTCACAATCATATGAAACATCCATGTTATCTACATCACTTCAGTTTGAATTAAATCTACATTACCTCCATCTTCTCTTAAGGACATTATGGTTCATGTCTTTCCAATCTCATCATGGTGAACACTTTCAACTGTTTTTGTGAGCCATTTTGGTGGACTTTTTTGAGATGGTCCAGGTTACTCAGCTGATTGTGATGGTGCTAAGTTGTAATCAAAACTTATCTTTTCAGTCCTCTCGATCACATCATCCAAATGAACTTTAGTTTTTGATGAAGTGGCAGGAACTTATTCATGTGGGAAAGATGGTGCTTCAAAAGGATATTTTAGAGATTGACCCAAGATAGGGATCCCCCCTTCAAGATGTGGAACTTCATCATCAAATTAATGATATGTATTTACACAAGTGAATCTGTCCAGATGATCAAGATTCCTCTCAACAGTTTCATATTTCTTAGAGGATTTAGAAAGGTTACATCTCTAGAAAGGATGAATTTCTTGTTTGTCTCATTGTAAATACAATACCGCTTGGTGGTATTTGAGTACCCCAAGAAGATTCACTTTCGACTCCTTGCATCAAGATTACTTCGTTTATCTTTAGGAATGAGGGGATAGTAGGTGGAACCAAAGACCCTAAGATGCCTCACCGAAAGAATGTGGCCATACCACTTTTCATAAGGAGTCTTGTTTTTAAGAGAAGGAGATGGACACTTGTTTTTGACATAAATTGCACATAGATTCACTGCATCATCCCAAAACATCAATTTTACATGCTTAAAAAACATCATAGAATGAACCATATTTAAGAGTGTCCTATTCATTCTTTCAGATACACCGTTAAGTTTAGAATTGTATGGAACTGTGGTTTGATACTTGATCCCATGTTAGTGACGGTAGCTTTCAAATTCATTAGATGTATACTATTTTCCATTATCAGTGCGAAGAGAGCCAAAACGAGGCTGAGCTTCATTTTGAATCCATACATGAAAATTTTTAAATGTTTCAAAAACTTGTGATTTATCTTTCAATAAGTACACTCAATACATACTGGTGTAATCATCACTAAAAGACATTATATATTTATTTCCATTTGTAGAAGGAACATGAATAGGGCCACACAAATCAAAATGAATCAATTCAATTTTTCTACATGCTTTGGAATTAGAACCATGAATTGGTTGTTTTCTATGCTTTCCAAGGATACAAGCATCACATTGATTTAGTTTCCTAAGAATAGTAGGAAAACCAAAAACACCATTCTTTCTCAATAAGCGAAGACTGCCATAATTGATATGGCCAAATATAGCATGCCAAAAAAAACTAGATGACATTATACCTTCACTATGATGAGAGAGGTATGAAACATTTTGTGTATGGGAAGATGTCCCATTCAACTTCAATAGTATTTCATCTTCCATTCCAGTCATAAAAATCATGTTGTTAGAACCTTCTCAACTTTTCCACCAATTATATAAACAGAGTGGCCTTGCTATCATATGTGAACAAGGGACAACAAGCTCCTTTGTAGCTCAGGAAGATAGAGCACATTATGCAAAAGAAAATCAGGGAGTTCAAGAAACTTAATTCTGATGGTGCCCATTCCCTTGGGTTTGAGACTCGACTTATCTCCAAAATACAGTTTTCCATCTACATTTTCATTGAAGTATTTGAAGAAGATTATTAAAAATGTCATGTGAGAGGTTGTTCCTATGTCAAGAAACCATGTATCGTTCCAAGGAGTATATGAAGTGTTAAATAAATCTTTTTTTACTCCTATATTGCAATGGGAAACAATGTAATGGGAGGATTAATGTGGATTACCTTTTATTGGTTCTAAAGTTTTACCTTTGTCCTCTTTCTTATTATGTTTATCTTCTTTGATATTATCACATGGAACTTTGCAGTCATCTGCTTCATGTGACCCATTTTTTTTGCAACAAGTACAACGAATATTGGATCTATCACCTTGGTTGTGTCTACCCCCCCGCCTCTGAAACTATTTCTTCCACATCCACATCATCTTCTGTTGCTTTCTCCTATGTAAGAATCATGTGGTTTAATTATCTTTATGATAAAGATACAATGTATCTCCAGTTGAAGGGGTTGACTTCCTTCCAAAGGATTTCTCATGTTTTACAACTTTCTCCATCATCTTGTCAAATGTAATGGATTTCATTTGACCACTTGCTTGTAGCGATTCAAGGTAGTGAGAATATGTAGGGTAGATAGCCTTAATGAAGGTTGTGAGAAGGAGATATATCTTCACTCCAATGGGCTCCATGTCATGCATTATGGATTTGATTTCTAAAGCTAAATCCATAGGGTTATCATTCTTCAACTCTAGGTTGGAGAGCTTCACCATTAGTTGTATCAATTCTAGTTCAATATGTGTGGCATAAAATTAATTGAATTTCTTCAAGGTGCTATATGAATAATTAATATAATTAATATGATGGCCCACCTCCTCACTTGTTGTTGCAGATATCACAACATATTCTTTTTTCCCTTCCACCTCTCATATGGCAGATTCTTTGTTAGATGTTGGAATGGTTGGTATGCTACTCTTCGACTTTGATTTCAAGGAAGCATATTCAATTTATGATTATGTTTCTTCTTCAATGATTTGTTATTAGGGACTACTACTGCTTCACAAATTTATTTCCATGGGTCATTGAAGATCAATGTTCTTTTTATCTTCTTGTACCATTCTCTGTAGTTTTTTTTCTAGTCAAAACTGTTTAAGGATAAATTCGTGAGTGCGGACACAGACCAATCTCCCCAGATCCACCTGGATCTGGAACAAAACGTGACAGAATACTACTCTTTCCCTAGATCTAGCTATTGAATGAACTAAGAGAAATGGATGGTGGACATACCTTATGAACGCTCTCCTTTAATCTTTGTTGTTCCTCGCTCTGCTCTGATGCTCTTGTGTCGTCCAATCACAACAACACAAACCAATCACAGTAAAGGCATTAATCTATTCAATACCTAGTCTATACATGTGATCAAGGAATCATGTAATAAGATGACATCATCATTATGGGAAAGGGACATATTCATGTATTTCATTAACTGAAAGAGAAATATACAACCTGAGCCTTGATGTCGTAGATCTCCTTTCGATGGCTCTTAGCTCTGACACACACACTTGCTCATGCATGAAGAAATTCAACCACATATGATGACCTTGCTTGCTGTCTCTTGCTACTGTAGCTTCAATCCTTCATACAGTCTTGCACAAGTTCTCCAATCAATCTCTTGCTAGCTTGCTTCTTCTTCTAACCATTTCCATGAGTAATCTCCTCAATATATAGGAGAAGATTAATTAGTTACTTGGATAAGGAATAATCCCAAGATATCTGGAAAGTCAGTATTTTGCCAACCATTCAAACTCCAACTCATCCTTCTAGAAGATTCCTTCTAGAAGGATCGAGAACTTATTCATTTTCCTTCTTTAGAAACATGTTTGCACCCTAACCATTGACACAGTGCGAGAAGTTCGCAGTCAAGATGAATGCAGCCTGCGGGAATGAAGGATTCTCGTAGGAGAGTATATATGCAGCCTGCGAACTATTTTCAAAATATGATTTTGAGAAAATGACAAGTGTAACCTTCTTCAGGAAAATGTTCTTAATGAAGAGTTTGATCTTCCATTATCATGACATGATCATAATATCATGTTCGTCAATTTGCGGGAGCTTCGAGGCATCATTCTGCGAGCTGTCTGGATCAAATTGGTAAGCACTCCATTCTCTTTCTCTGCATGGTTTAATTTTGTGATTTGAATGGTTAAAAATTGAATTTTATGCTGAGTTTTGAAACCCTTTTGCGTGTGAAAGGGTTCTCGCAGGCCACCCATACGGGGCCTGCGAGAACTCCAAATTCTCGCAGGCAGGCTTAAAGTAGGGTGCGGGAGACCCGCACTGTGTGTTATAGCTAGCCTGTGAACGGCGCAGAATCAAAATTTTGTTTGATATTTTAACCAATGAAACCAATTTTCTTATTTTTGAAGATTATTAATTATCTTATATGGTTGCTATGCAGGTGAATAGTCACATAATGGTGCTCAAATGGAGGGAACGAGAGAACGAAGAAGATAATGCCGCCGCTGAAAACCATCCTCAAACTATTGCCGCTTTAAGAGACTGCGGTCTCCTAAAGTATTTCCGCATACCGGGCATGAGAGCCCAGGTTCGTTTGTTGGAACATTTAGTCCGGATGTGGGATCCAGATCAGCAGGTTTTCAATGTCGGTGCCCACACTCTGACGATTGATATTGAAGACATCTATTTCCTGACCGGGTTGTCACGACGAGGTTCATATGTCAGCTTGACTGGTAACCGCAGGGGAGGTCTAAAAATGAGCGAGTATTGTCGACTGTATTGTGTGCCCGAGGCTGAAAGCCAAGACGGGAAGGTGGCCATTTGGGGAGTGAGAGATATCACTCTCCGTACCATACTCCTCACCATAGCTCAGATGGCGGGAAGTGTTGCCCCGCACATGGCTCTACAGAGCTATTTTCAGTATGCTCTAGAGTGTTTCGAGCCCCGAGTCTTCAACTGGGCTGACGCAGTATTACGCAGCCTTAAGAAACAATTAACCAAATGCAGGCATGGCAGTCTAAAACAGTTTGGTTATGGATCGCTGTTAGTGTCCTTCTTCTGCGAGAGGGTTCCAGTATACAGGCTTCAGGCAGACTGGCACTTTCCGGGTCCCAGGGACCCAAGGATGTTACGATGGTGCTAGCTCATGACCAGACATGTGACAGGACCGATCGTCAGATATGACGATCGCTTTTTCGATTGGCTCCAAGGACAAGTTTTGATGATAGAGGATTATGCGTATGCTGGCCTGGATTTTCGAGGTGATCCTGACCTTGCCCTTCCTGAAGATGCATAGTGGGGAGATATTGGTAAGAATTTTTTGGCAGCCAACCCAATTTTTTCGATTGCTCTCAAAAGCTGCCTACACCCCTTGTCGTATTACGACAAACCATTGTCGCACTATGCTAATGGACATTCGTCTCATTTTTGCGACCATTACAATTCAATTTCGACCCAGTTTTCACAACTGCAAGTGTGAAAACACTTCTTTCGTTGATTAGATTGTCGTCATCTTTGGTTGATACTTGATCACTGGTTTATCACATGACTACTAGAGGTTGTATCAAACTTATGTTCTTGAGAATTATCTTACCTTGATTGCGCATTTGGATATGTTTCATTGTTGAACCTTTGGGCATGAAAGTTATTGGTTTTGTTCTGATCTACGAAAATTGTATAATGGATTTGGTCATATTGTTTTTATCCTTGCTTTGGACTGTCAATCGATTATTATAAGAAGGAATTTTGATCATATGGTTCTAAAACTTTGGAATACAAACATATATAATATGTACCAAGTACATGGACAAGTTTATAAGGTATGATAGCAATGGTTTCAAGGCGCATGAGTTAATAATATTCGAATTGATGCTTGGCATACTGTTTGCAAAGTTAAATTATACATTGAATGTTATATGATCCCGAGCTATGTATTAGCAGTAAACCCTGTGATTAAGCGATTGATTAAACGTTGGAATTGGCACGTTAGAGTGATAGTTAATGCTGGTACTATGTTGGTTTTAAACTTAACACTTGGCGCTTTGATGTCATATGATGTGTTGGTTCTGACTTGGATGACTGGCACGTAGAAGTGGTGATTCACCCACTCGCTGGTCGATACATTTGTTTTAATGATTATGGTTTTAAACAGCTCTGTACAGATCATTAATGTAATACGTGGTGATGGTAATCCCACCACCTTCACATGCCTGGAGTTGTTTTCGGTTTCATCGAGCATTCAAACTATGGAAACCCTATCGTAATTCACTCTGTGCATTGTGTATTCGGTGTGAAACCTACCATGACCAGAGATTATGGCTCCTGTTGTGAGGGCCGAACCTAATGAATGCCAAGCGCTGTTGACATTCGATGGTGCATACAGCGACCTTGAAGAATTCGGTTGGCTTTCGTTTATAAGGAAGTTCGATGGTTTTAATACCCCTGTTGCTCGGCAATTCGCACTGTCATTTGACGGTTGCCGAGCCAAAGTGGGAGATGTCCAGCTCGAAGTCACCGAACACTCTCTCAGCCTGGCAATTGGTCTGCCTGTCAAGGGACAAAAGTGGTCCAAAAGCTACAAAGTAAACGATGTCCCGTGGACATTGTTGTTTCGGTCTCGGACAATGAGGTCGTGCAACAGAGGTTTACCTACGAAGATGTTGAAACCCCGCTGGTATGATCTATTGATGATCCTCAAGCAGTTCATCACTTGTGAAGGCAGGTATGGATTTGTTTTCCTGTTTCATCTACATTTGCTAATGGTATTTATGGGATTCGAGCTTAGCATGCCGCATTATCTGCACCGAAGTTTATTTAAAATGGCTAAGAAGTATAAACGAAGTCAGGCTGATACTAGCCTTTTTCATGTTGGGTTAATTAAAATGCTGGTTGTTTATGAATTGGGTTTGCGTCGAGATTCCTGGCACAATTTCCTCAACCGTAATGCTTTTGAGGAATCCAACCCTCCTCCAGTCGATAAGCCTGTGGTATCTGAGAGTAAATCTACCCCTGTACCCTACAGTGTTTTACTTCCTAAACCCGAATCCGACTCACTTGTAAATTCGCCTATGGCTGTGACTAAAGTTGCTAAACCCGTAACCACAAAGGCTAGAGCAAAGACTGCTGCTAGAAACAAGAAAAATTCAAGGATGATCTCTCGCATGGAGAGAAATAAGGCTAAACCTCCTGCCAAAACAGAGCCCATCATGATTAGTGAGGACTCCTATTCGAGCATTGAGCGTTTTCTCGCTGAAGAAGGCTTCTGTGGTGACGAACCTCCCTACGATATCATTGATAACTTGCCTCCTTGTCTTCAGGATAACCCAGACTATCCTGATATCAAGCCACCTCTTGAAACCCGTGGTGAATCATCAAACCCCTCTTCTATTCAAAAGGTCGCTTCACCTTGCGACCAGTGTGGAATGTGGTTAGAACGATACTATTTGGACATTCCAAAGCTGCAATCCAAGATTCAAGATTTGGAGAGCCAAGTAGCAAGGCTCACTGGTCGGAACGATAAGGGGCAGCCTAATGATAAAAATCAACGGACCGCTGGATCAATCTTGTTTAAAAACATTGAGTCTGCCACTGCAATTGTCAATTCCAAATTGACATAGCTCCAGCAGCTGTAATGGTATAATTTTCCCTCTTTAATACAGCGTGTTCATAAGCTCTTTTTATATGTTTGACTTGCTCTGTCATGCATAAGTTTTTTCAATTTCTGGATTGGTTGTGATTAGATTTGGTTTGATTGATTATAATCGAATTTGAACGTGTTGTTATTTGATATATTTTCTATTCTTGGAACACAAACGATATCTCTGTTCGATTTGATTATATCTTGTGCGATGCAATGAGTCAATTGGTTAACTGAGTTAATTGTAATTTCTATGTTGAGACCGATTCGTATATCCTCTGTTTCATAATCAAGTTTCGAATGGATGACAATTGTTACAATGTGAGTTGTATTCTAATGATAACAAGTGTTTGATTCGATTACAGGAAAGGGT
>JASDQU010307837.1:51253-73213 GCA_032191745.1 Picea mariana
TACAACCAGAGCCTTGATGTCGTAGATCTCCTTTCGATGGCTCTTAGCTCTGACACACACACTTGCTCATGCATGAAGAAGTTCAACCACATATGATGACCTTGCTTGTTGTCTCTTGCTGCTGTAGCTTCAATCCTTCATACAGTCTTGCACAAGTTATCCAATCAATCTCTTTCTAGCTTGCTTCTTCTTCTAACCATTTCCATGAGTAATCTCCTCAATATATAGGAGAAGATTAATTAGTTACTTGGATAAGGAATAATCCCAAGATATCTGGAAAGTCAGTATTTTGCCAACCATTCGAACTCCAACTCATCCTTCTAGAAGATTCCTTCTAGAAGGATCGAGAACTTATTCATTTTCCTTCTTTAGAAACATGTTCGCACCCTAACCATTGACACAGTGCGAGAAGTTCGCAGTCAAGATGAATGTAGCCTGCGGGAATGAAGGATTCTCGCAGGAGAGTATATATGCAACCTGCGAACTATTTTCAAAATATGATTTTGAGAAAATGACAAGTGTAACCTTCTTCAGGAAAATGTTCTTAATGAAGAGTTTGATCTTCCATTATCATGACATGATCATAATATCATCTCGATAACCAAAAATGTGGATAACAAAAACCATGCCGACAATGGAGATGAGAGAATTCAATTTCTTCTACCTTCATGCACATGTAGCAAGGTAATGATATTGTACCAAGAACACTGAAAATATGTTGCACCAAGAAGGGTTATGCTTCAATGCACCCCATTATGCTTCAATGTATTAAAATCCATAGACTCTCTACAATTGAACTTCACTTGCATATTTCAAACCATGCCAACAAATTTCTAAAATCTCAAGCTACAACTAACCAATTATTTTCATTCATCTTCATACAATAAAAAAACACTCGAAAAAATCATATAGAATGTAATCAGAATATAAAATATCCATGGTTCACAAAATGAATTGCTCTTAATTCCAAATCCACAAAAATAAAATGCAGAAGTTAGTGGTGAAACATGTGAGTCGATCGGAGTACCCTGTGCATGGGAGGTTCTTGGACGCATCCCGTACGAATTGTCGACCTACTGTATAGCCTTCTTTCTAGTACAACAAGAGACTGTGTCTTGGAGGAATGTGACCAGTGGAACCTACGAAGTGTAGCCCACATTCTGGTCTTCGATTGAGGGGTGATATTATTCTTCTCTCCACCAACTAGGGTTACAAAAACACTCTTCATGAATTTAATACCATTGATAATAGGTGTAGGAAGTAGATTACAACAAGGCTATGTATGGTGTGGTGGATGGATAAGTTAGGGTTTGTGTATTAGCAGAATTAGGATTTGGATACAAATTAGGTTTAGTGTTTTGGGATACGTATGGAGTGTTTTAGTTACTATCTTGACTCTACATGTGAAGGGAAGAGAGATGGTAGTGATCAATGTGCATGGGACCTGGATAGAGGTGTGCAAAAATGGAGAGAGTGACAAGTTAAGAATTCATATCAACAAATGAGTTACCATAGGATGCAAAATAATTGGTGGGTGAACATTTTCTATTTGCGAGAGGAAAGGAAACACAAGAGAATCAAATCATGGAGTTATCCCTGATATGATACCATTGTCGGGCTAGGCATTGACATAAATAAAAAATCCATGGATGTGACTTGCATTAACATGATAGGTGAATAAATACAAAGGAAATGATCATTGGTCTTCCATAATGGATGACCCTTCCTATCACTTACGACTCTTTATATTTACACTAAAATGTTACAATAATTCAATCCCAAGGACTACATGTCCAACATCTGCCATTGTGATGTCTAGAATATTTGATAAAGGACAACCTTTCCTCAAGCCTATTTTTATTTTGAAAAAGGTTGTTGGACCTCCATTTATTATAGGAGATATCTGCAAAGAGCCTATGCAATTTGGTATCCAACGAAAAAAGTTCTCATCAAATCCAAATCTTTAAATAACTTCAAAAAGGAAGGAATGGAGGACTCTATCAAATGCATTCACCATGTCCATATTGATGATCATTCCTTTCTCCTTACTAATGTATCTTGAATGGATGGCTTCTTGAACTAATATTATGTAACTTATCCACTATCTCCCTTTTTTTTTCATAAATCCATCCTCTTTTTCTAAAAACATCTTTAGAAGAATCCCCTTTAATTTGTTGGCTATAAGTTTTGTCAACACCTTGTAAGATGAGTTACATAAGGAAATAGGTTGAAAACTTGCAAATGCAGTTGGATTTGAATCTTTTGGAATAAGTTCTAGAAAATAGGAGTTAGTTCCACCTCCTACTTTTTTATTTTTTAAAGTACAGTTTAGCATCCCTTTTAGGTCAAGTTTCACTAGATTAAAAAATACCCTAAAGAAATGAATAGAAAATTCATTAGGTCCTTGGGCTTTATCCATGTCCAAAATACATACATCTTGATATACTTATTCCTCATTGATTTCTTTCAACAAGGATGAATTTTATTCCTTGGTTACTGTGATTGATACATGCTATAACATCACTTGAATTTGTCTTGGAGTTTCTCCTTCTTCATTGTGTATAGTTCTTCAAAATGTGCCCTTTTGTTGGATATGTGTTATATTCTTTGCACGACTAGAACCAATGTCTACATTGCACTGAGAGCATAGGGGGGTAAGAGGGAGTCCCAGTGCCCCCCCCCCCAGGGGGGTTGCAGGGTGGTGCATCCCCCTGCGTGGGGGTTGGGGGCAACACCCCCGAAAAAAAAAATCCTCTGTTTTTGTGTCCATTCATGGGTTTTTTTTGGCACATGGTTTTTCATCGATGGTTTTCTATTTCAAGTTAGGGAATTAGGGTTGTTGACTAATCCAGGTCATTGGATTAGGGTTTTGGATGTCGCTGGATCCTATATGTATATTGTATTGTAAAAAATGTATAAGGTGAATGATTATAGAATATGATGGTTTCCCCAGTTTGGGTTTCCAAGGGAAAAATATCTATGTCGTGTGTGTATTTTACATTGTATCTTTTATGTTCTTTTATTGATAATCTATTTGCAGTAAAATATTGTACAAGGTTAAAATCTACATTTGGTATTAGAGAAATTATTGGCTTCAGGGGGACACTTCTGTGGTCAAGGGTTTGGCTCGGGAATCTGATAATCCTTGTTACAATGGGAGATCTTTGGTATTGATTCTTCAAGTGAAAAGAAATGGTGAGTAGTTCAAAAATAGAGATCGAGAAATTTAATGGGAAAATTTTTGAGCTATGGAAGCTCAAGATGGAAGATCTGTTGGTAGACATAGATCACTGGATCATGGTGGATCGAGGTACTCAAACTGCAGGAATGTCAAAAGATGACTAGAAAAACATGGATCAGAAGGAGAAGAGAACAATCCAATTGTGTCTCTTAGATTCAATATTACTGAATATGTCAGGGGAAGCTACAACAAAGGAGTTATGGAATAAGTTCGGGAACTTTTATCAGTCTAAGTTTCTGGTAAATAAACTATTCATGTGGAAGAAGAATTATAACCTACGAATGAGAGATGGAGACTCTATGACAGAGCATCTGAACGCTTTCAATATTGTGGTAAGTCAGTGATTATCTATTGAGATTAAAATTTCAGATGAAGATAAGTGTATTAGTTTATTTTTCTCTTTACCAGACTCCTGGTATAGTCTAGTTGTGGCCATAGGTAGTAATACAACTACCTTGATTTTTGATGATGTGGTCTCATCCTTGTTGTGAGAGGAGATGAGACATAAGAACATGGAAGGACAGAGCATAGATGCATTATTTCAAGAGGACGCTCCTAGGATATGAATATATCTAAGTGTAAGGGTAAATCTAAATCTCCCATAAAGTTTATAAAGGCATGTTAGAGATGTGGAAAAGAAGGGAACTTCAAGAAGAAATGTAGATCCAAAAGAATTAAGAAAGTGAAGGGATATGAAGGTGCTCCCTCTCCAAAAGAAAATATCTCCAAGGAAGAAGGAGGAAGAAGGAGGGGATATGTACTTGGCTTATTCAAGAACACATGTAGATCATGAGGCATGGTTGGTTGACTCGTGTGCATCATTTCATGTGACTCCCCACAGGGAGTGGTTATGTGAATATGAAAGGTATGATGGAGGTAATGTTTTCCCAGGTGATGAATCGACAACCATAATCATAGGAAGAGAAAAATTCAAGTTGAGGCTCATAGATTAAAGGATTAGAACACTTCCTAGTGTTCTGCACATCCTAGGATTGATTAGAAATTTGATTTTTGTAAGAAAAATGGATGATGCAGAGGTAAAAACAATATTTGAAAAAGAAACCCGCAAGATGGTTCAAGGATCAATGGTGTTGCTAAAGGGAGTTCGAATTGGAACTCTATATAAGATACAAGGAAACATTATTAGTGATGGGTGTAATTGTTCCATTGTTCTTGATATTGGAATAGAAGAAGAAAAAATACTACAATCTTTGGAGAAAAGGTTATGTTGTGGCCTCAAAGACTGGGGCATGTCAGAAAGAAGGGTCTTCGACTACAAATGGTAAAGGTATGATTGAAGGTATTTCTAACTTCTCTCTGGATTTTGATTTATGTGAACATTGTGTATATGGGAAGAAGAATTAGGTAAGATTCCCCTTTGGTGCAATGAGGGTAGAAGGAATTTTACAGCTAGTGCACAGTGATGTGCTTGGACCCATGTCAGTTTCATCAATGGGAAAATCTAAGTACTATGTCTCATTTATAGATGAATTCTCCAGCAATACTTGGATATATTTCCTCGGGAAGAAATCTGAAGTATTTGACAGGTTTAAAGAGTTTAAGGATCTTGTTGATAATCAAACAAAGAAAAGAATTAAGGTGCCAAGGACAGATAATGGTGGAGAATTCTACAGGAATGAATTTGAATAATTCTGTAAGAAGTGTGGTATAGAAAGGAAAAATACTACTCCATATACACCTCAATTGATTGGACTTGCAGAAAGGATGAACATGACGAAGATGGAAAAAGTAAGGTTCATGCTTAGTGGTGTCAGGTTAGGGTAATAATTCTGGGAAGAGGCAGTGGGCACTACATGTTACCTAGTCAAGAGATCACCTTAATAAGAATAGTATGACAAGACTCCATAAGAGGTATGGACTGGTAAGAAACCTTTTGATTTGGGAGGATCTAGAGAACATCTCATTAGTCTCAGAAGTGTCCTAGGAGGCTCAGAATGGCCTCGACAAATGAAAGAGGGAAAAAAAATCAAATTCCTCAAAGATCAGAAAAATCAGCATCATCGCGAAGAACGCGTTGCAATCTTTCGAACGAAGTAAACGGTTTGTCAAATACAGTTATAGATCAAAAGATATTCACAGTCAAAGTTTTGGTCAACATAACCCAATCAACAGGGATGAGTCAACATCCATACTGCTAACATAAAAAAGCATACTGATGAAATCAGAATCCGTACAGAGTACATGGCACAGTAAAAGAGTGACACATGTCTTGATGACATCAACATGTTGACGTGAAAGCACCAGAGGCTACCACGTGTCACACATTTTTGACATTTTCAGGTCGGCATGTGGACCAATGAGAAAGTGGCATGTGACATTCCGTACAATCACATGACATCTGTATAGCCACATGGAAGGTGATGTGGCATCCATATCGAATGTGGCAGGTGATGTGGAATCCATATAGGATTTGGCAGGCATAGTGGCAGTGACATCAACATGTTGACGTGGCCCAATGACAGTGTGCCACGTGGCATGTTGATTTAGTACTTTGGACTGCCAAATAGGCCAGTAAAAATATGACATGTGGCACCCCCAGGTGACACCCACGTGGCACCACCCAGGAGCAGCCAGGTGGTCCTCTCACAAACTGGCACATGACACCATGATCCAAGTGGATATTGGTAGCCATCCACCTTTTCCAACTTGCTCAAAACAATTTTATAGAAAATTTGGTAATTTACTATTTTTAGTAGTTTTTAACTTCAGGGGCCATTTTGAGGGCCTAAATGAAGGTTTTTTAGGATCGAGATTCTCAATGATAGTCAATGTCTCTAATTAAGCTCCAAAAATTAATTTCCTTGACAATACCTTTCCAACGAGCTATCGTGAGCCCCAAACGAATATCGTATGCCAAAGTTATGCCCCCGGGAAGTTGATACACCAAAATACCCAAAACGAGGTCCACAAAACTGTTGGCTTTTCATCTTCCAGGGTTAGGGTTTTGGATTTTATTTATGATAAAATGGCCTTTGGATCCTCATTGTAAAATCATATTCTCATAGATGCGAGTAGCTGTCACATCTCTTCTCAAAGATAAGCTGCCACCATTCTAGCGAGTCTTTCACTCTGTATTTTTATAGTCTTTGTACATTTTTGCTCATTAATAGAAAATTGTGTATTACTGTATCTCTATGTTTATGGTTGCATCTATGCTACATTTCTGTTATATTATTGGATATCGGATATATCTCTATACATTGCTTTATTATATCTCCTCTCTCATTTCGTGTCAAAAATAATTCGGATCACACCATTCACTAGATGACACATGGTAGAGACATGTAGGTAGTGACTGTATCAGTTTTAGCCAATGGATGGCCACCATGTGGCCCAATCATGGGATGCCACGTGGTAGTGGGAAAATTCCCAATGAAGGCCCGTAACCGAAATTTTAAAATTAAATTGGGGTTGGCCGTCGACCAACCCCTCTCCACCAAACCTAGTAGTGAATCCGCCAAGGTTAGGGTAGGTTCCTTTATTTCCAGTCCAACCATGAAATATGGAGACCCCCCCAAAGTTGGTATACGTTTATAAAAAATGAACCAAAATGGGGAGGCTCGTGGGCTTGACCTTGGGACCTCCCCAACCAAAAATTTTAAATTAGCACATGTCAAGCGTTCGAGCTAACGCCCGTGTTGATAACTCTACCCAAACAATTTGATAAAAGGTGATTTTTGCCAATTGACTAAGGGAGGAGAGCACTCCCCAATCCACCCAGGTCATACCAGGAATGGTTTTCAATGCAGAGTTCAATGCAATAATTGCATAGACTTACACACAGATTGAGGAAGAGGTGCGGAGAAGGCCTGAAGGTGACAATGTCCAATGGAGATGATTTGAAAATCAATGGGTAATTCCACGACGCAAATCCAATGACGAGGTCTGTTTCGACATCAAAGGCTCCAATCAGCAGGTTAAATTCTAGAAGAGCCAATGTAAGCATGCTTTTTATTATGTTTTTTTCTCATTGAATGTTGCAGCATATTATACTTGATACAGGTCTAAAGGAGCATGGAGAGTCTGCAACAAGGAATCAATACCAATTTATTCCTTCTATATATTCATTTCTTCTCTTCTTGCACATAAAAAAATTAGCGACACGTGAAAGAGAATTGGTGGCACTTGGATGATAAGTGGTCAAAGAAGCAGTCATGAATCTTGTAGTTTCAGGATCTGTGTATGGGATGCATATATGGTTGGATCTGAGCAACAGATCTAAGCCATTCTATGACTCCATGATGAAGGGGGTCATTTCTTATTCTTCCTCTTTTTTTGTATTGAGTATGTGGGAATGATGTCCATGTCAACATCATGGATGCCTCCTGAGTATTTGAACTTGTAAAGCTTGTAAAAATTCTTGATCACATTATGATCTCATGTTGTCGTCACGTAAAAGGAACTTTGGCCTTACAACTTGTAAAGGAGAGACGTCATTATAGCAAGGAGAATAAAGTGGTCAAGCTTTGGAGCAAGACCTGAAGATGTAGCCCACATTGGGTGAACTTCGTTATCAAGGGAAGTTTCATATCTGTTATGTGTTTTGTTCTTATGTTACTTTTCATGAATTTACGCACATAGATTAGTAAATGAAAGAATGACATATAACACATAAGGAAGATAAAAGAGGCTTTAGTTCAATTTGGATTCAAGTCTATAAAGACTTCAACTATACCTTTAATTGCAATCTACTCAAGTAAAACGATCTATAACTGACCCTTTGTAGGAGTGACAGGATCAAAACCATTATTGGAAACTAATCAACCTCGAGATCAAATCAAGTGGTATCAGAGCAGGCTTGATACCGGTTGCAGGTGTTGAAGCTGAGGATGTTGATATTGTCAAAATAGTTGTGGTTCGATGAGCTTCAAGAGCTCAACCAGATCCTTCAAGCAATGAATGTTGGATTGAAGACATTGTTGCATGTTGCAGAGGAGGAGAACCAGGGGCTACAAGAGAAACTACAAGCCATGAAGGTGTATATAGGGGAAGGCTCTATGAATGAGACAATGATAAGACCATTTTGTGACCATGGAAACTTGACTAGTTATGGGTTCGAGCATGACAGTGAAAATGCATGCACACTTTGTCAAGCAAGTGAAGCTGATATCCAGGAATCCAAAAACCAAGGAGGATTTCTAGAAGCATCATCCACTGATCCTTCTCACCAGGAACAACTAGACACATCTCAAAAAGAATAACAAGAGTCCCATCTCAGGATGGAGGTAAATAAACCATGTTTAAATCCTTTCTTGATTAATGTTGATGACTCTTTTAAATTACTTGAACAACATACTTCATTCATCGACTTAAAGATGATGAGAATGATCAGATAGAAGGAGGAGGCCTTGGAGCCAATGGCCAAGGTATTGTGGATCCCATCAAGGTAGTGGTTTGGCCTCAATATGCCAGGATAGGTTATGTCTCAAAGGATGTTGGAGAAAGCTTCAAGATCATTAGGGAAGAAGACCCCAGGACAGTCACTGAGATTCCATAAGTCAACAATTGATCAAGAGATGAAATTGATTCAATGCAGGCTGAGAGCATGATGTCTCATGATTGAGGATTCGAGACTTCTCCCGGGAGAGATGAGCATGAAAATGAAGGAGCTGAGGCCAGTTCTTCTTTCCATTGTAACTCTAGAGACAACTCACTGAGGTATAAGAAATATTGAAACTCTAAAATTCCATTTTATTATAAGCATGTTAATAATATACAACAAAGATTTTGGCATGAAAGACCATGCAGTTTTTGTGGATTGAATAGCCATGTAGTGTCCTAGTGTTGGAAGAGAAAATCCTTGTACATGAAGGTTATGGAAACTAGGAAAACGATGAGTATAGAATATCACTCTCCACACACATAGAGGAGCCGTGGAAATACACCTTTGAAGGAGAAAGGCTACTGCAGCCATTGTAGCAGAGATGGACATCATGATGCCATCTTTTGGGGCTTGCATCCATATCTATGTCCAAAGAGGAACAAGAAGACCAGGATGACACCTCCGAGGGAGACATCTAATTAGGTAGTGCTGCAGGGAAATCCACCACCAAGAGCAAACCAACTACCAAAGAAAGGACAACTCGGTAAAGAGGACTTGTTCGGCGTAATGAATGAACAAATGGGGAAAATCCTTGAGTTAGACGAGAGTGGCCATATTTGTAAATCAAATGTTGCGATTCAGACCCCATAGAAGGGAATTGTGTAAAAGTGGTAATTGTTTGATATCACTCTTTTCTTGCACATGTTGATATTTTTAGGCCTTGTGAGGTAGTCTGGGTGTGGGTTTTCGTTTGTAAATCCAATGGACATGAAACTTATAATGTAAATACTTTTGGGGAACAAAATTCCTTTCAGTTGGGAGGGGTGATCTAGGAGGATCTAAAGAACATCTTAGAAGTCTCAGAAGTGTCCTAGGAGGCTTATAATGGCCTCGACAAATGAAAGAGGGAAAAAATTCAAAGTCCTCAAAGCTTAAAAAAATTGCCATCATCGCGAAGAAATCATCACAAGATTTCCAATGGCATAAACCATTTGTCAAATGGAGTTATGGATCGAAACATATTCCCAGTCAAAGTTTTGGTCAACCTAGCCCAGTCAACAAGGATGAGTCAACATCTGTATTGTTGACATCAACAATCATACTGATGACGTCAGCATCCATACAAAGTACATGGAATATTTAGAGAATGACACATGTCCTGATGACACCATCATGCTGATGTGGTAGCATCAGAGGCTGCCACGTGTCACTCATTTTCGACATTTTTAGGTCGACATGTGGACCAATGAGAAAGTGCCAAGTGGTAGTTCATACATCCACATGGCATCTATACAACCACATGGAAGGTGATGTGGCATCTGTACAGGACCTGGAAGGTGATGTGGAAGGCATAGTGGCAGTGATGTCAACATGATGTTAGCATGCTAACGTGGCCTAATGATAGCGTTCCACGTGGCATGCTAATTTGGCACTTTGGACCACCAAATGAGCTAGTAAAAATATGACACATGGCACCCCCTAGTGATGTCATGTGGCACCACCCCAGGAGAAACCACATGGTCCTCTGACAGACTAACACATGGTGCCATTCGTCGGATGACATGTGGCATAGAAACGTAGGCAGTGACTATAATGTTTTTAGCTAATGGATGGCCTCCATGTGGCTACAAGGGCTACTAACCAAAATTTTAAAATTAAATCAGGGCTGGTCGACGATCAACCCCTCTCCACCAAACTTGGTAGTGGATCTACCAAGCTTAGGGAAGATTCCTTTATATCCGGTCCATCCACCAAATATGGTGAACCCCCAAAAGTTGGTATACGGTTATAACAAATGAACCAAAAGGGGGAGTCCCACGGGCTTGACCCTGGGACCTCTCCAACCACAAATTTTAAATTAGCACCCGTCAGCCGTTTGGGCTAATGCCCGTGTTGATAACTTCGCCTAAACAATTTGATAAAAGGTGATTTTTTCCAATGGAAGGGGGGAGGAGAGCACACGCCAGTTCTTCGAGATTGTACCAGGCATGATTTTCAATGCAGAATTCAGTGCAGTAATTGCAGAGACTTGCATGCGGATCGAGGCAGAGGCCCAGAGAAGGCATGAAGGTGACAATGTCCAATGGAGATGATTTGATAGTTGATTTTGGGTAATTCAATGATGCGAATCCAATGGCGAGGTCCGTTTCGGTAGCAGAGACTCTGATCAATAGGTTAAATTATGGAAGATCCAATGTAAGCATGCTTTTTATTATTTTATTTCCTGATTGAATGTTGCAACATCGTATTCTTGATACAAGTCTGAAGGAACATCGAGAGGCTGCAACAAGGCAGCAAGACCACCTTATTCCTTCTATTTATTCCTTTCTTCTCTTCTTACACATAAAAAAATCAGCTACATGTGAAAGAGAATTGGTGGCACTTGGATGATAAGTGGCCAACGAAGAAGTTAGGAATTTCCTAGTTTCAGGATCTATGTATGGTCTGCATATATGCTTGGATCTGAGCAACATATCTAAGGAATTCTATGACTCCATGATGATGGGGCTCATTTCTTATTCTTCCTCTTTTTTTTTATTGAGTATGTGGGAATGATGTCCATGTCAGCATCATGGTTGCCTCATGAGCATGAGAACTTGTGAAGATTGTAAACATTCCTGATCACATTATGCTCTCCTATTGCCGTCACTGAAAAGGGAATTTGTCCTTACAACTTGTAAAGGAGAGACATCATTAGAGAGAGGAGAATAAAGTGGTCAAGATTTGGAGAAGGAAATGGAGACGTAGCCCACATCGGGTGAACTACGTTATCAAGGGAAGTGTCATATCTATTATGTGTTTAGTTATTATGTTACTTTTCATGAATTTATGCACATAGATCAATAAATGAAAGAATGACATATAACACATAAGGAAGCTAAAAGAGGCTTTATTTCAATTTGGATTCAAGTATATAAAGACTTCAACTATACCTTTAATTGCAATCTTCTCATGTAAAATGATCTATAATTGACCCTTTGGAGGAGTGACAGGATCAAAACCATTATTGTAAACTAATCACCCCTAGGATTAGATCACCATATCTCACACATATAAAGGTATTTGGCTACGAGGCCTATGTTCATGTTCCAAAGGAAAACAAGAGTAAGCTAGATAAGAAGGCTGAAAAGTGTATCTTTACTAGTTATAAAGATGGTCTCAAAGGTTATAAACTTTGGCACCCAGAAACTAAGAACGTTGCGTATAGACGAGATGTGGTATTTAGATAAATGAAGGATGTTGTCAAACATGAAGTCGTGCCAAGTAAGGAAGAACTAGAGAAAATAGAGTTTGAGCCAAAGAATGGTGAATCAGACTCTATAGAAGAACATGAATGAGAAGAAGATCCTTATACTCAAGTATTGAGGAGATCGGTGTGAGAAAAAAGGTTATTAGAAAGGTATACTCCATCTGATTTCCATTCAAGTTTTACTTTGTCTATTATTGATGGTGATACTAGAACTATTAGGGAGGCATTTAGAGGATGGAAAAATATGGAAAAAGGCCATGGTTGAAGAAATGACAGCCTTGGATAATAATGAGGCTTGGGATCCAGTGGAGTTACCGTCTGGAAGAAATCCCATTGGGAACAAACGGGTATTTAAAAAGAAGCTGAATGTAGAAGGAAAAGTGGAGAAATACAAATCTCGGTTAGTAGCAAAGAGTTATTCCCAGGTTGAGGGAATTGATTTTCGTGAGATTTTTTCTCTTGTTTCCAAGTTAACTTCTATTAGATTTATGTTATTTGTTGCTATTGCGTTCTATTTTTAAGTAGAACAGATGGATGTGAAGACAACATTCCTACATGGGGATTTGGAAGAAGAAATATATATGAAGAAGCCAAAAGGATTTGATGTGAAGGGAA
The DNA here is from genome assembly GCA_032191745.1 of Picea mariana. Classification (NCBI taxonomy): domain Eukaryota; kingdom Viridiplantae; phylum Streptophyta; class Pinopsida; order Pinales; family Pinaceae; genus Picea; species Picea mariana. Next base: position 63,923 of record JASDQU010307837.1, read on the forward strand.
AAAAGGAGCTGGCATGAAAACTAAAAAAATTCCTTGTATGGTTTAAAATATTCACCAAGGATGTGGTATCAAAAAAATGATATTTTTATGCTAGGACTTGGATTCACAAGAAGCAAAGAGGATCATTGTGTATATTTTAAATTAATTGGTGATCATTTGATTTATTTGGTCTTGTATGTGGATGGCATGTTGCTGATAAGAAACGAGAAGGAGATTATCGAGGATGTGAAAACTCAGTTGTCCTCTAAATTTGACATGAAGGATATTGGTGCTATGAAAGCATTTTGGGAATGGAAAATAAAAGAGATCGGAAAAATAGGAAACTATGGTTAAATCAAAGAAAATATGTTGAGACAATATTGCAGATGTTTAATATGCAGGAATGTAAACTGGTGAGGGTCCATATTCCTATAGGTGTAAAGTTATATGCGGATCAGTGTCCCAAGACATAGGAAGAGGAGGATGGCATGTATCGTTTTCCATATGCGAGTGCAGTTGGAAGTTTGATGTATGTAATGGTATGTACTAGACTAGACATTGCACATGCAGTGGGGGTTTTCAGGTATATGTCGAAACCAGGGAAGTAGTGTTGGACAACAGTAAAGAGTGTTTTGAGATATTTACGTTGCAATGGTAGCTATGGATTGTGCTACCAAGGAAGACCATGATTGGACAGAGTGTTTTACATACATGGATTTGTGGATGGAGACTGGGCTAGAGATATGGATCGTAGGAGATCTACAAGCGATTATGTGTTTAACTTGTTTGGAGGAGAAATCTACTGGATGAGAAAAATACAGTCTGTAGTGGAACTTTCAACCACAAAAGTTGAATACATGGTAGCCACTCATGCAAGAAAGGAAGAATTATGGTTACAAATATTGGTTCAGGTATTGGGTTGGTATAAAAAGCTATAAGGATAGATTGTGATAGTCAAAGTGCAATTTTTTTGGCAAAGAACCTGGTGTATCATTCAAAGACAAAGCATATTGATGTTCAATATCACTTTGTGAGAGACATAGTTGAAGAAAACAAAGTGTTGTTGATGAAGGTGGATACATTGATGAATGTTGCATATTCATTAACAAAATCTATGAACATTGATAATTTCTCTTGGTGTAGAAGATCTATGGGCATTGTTTCCGTGGACTGTTGACTATGTAACCCTGTAACCCCCTTTATGCAAAGAAAAAAATAAGTGGGAGAATGTTGGATATGTGTTGTATTATTTTCACACTAGAACTAGTGAAAACATTACGCTAGACGCACAGGGGGTAAGAGGGGGGGGTTGCAGGGGGGTAGATCCCCCAGAAAAAAAATCCTTGGTTTTCGTGTCCATTTGTGAGCAGTTTTTCGGCACATGGTTTTTTGTCGATGGTTTTTTATTTTCGATTAAGGAATTAAGGTTTTTGACTAATCCAAGTCATTGGATTAGGGTTTTAGATGCCGCTGGCTCCTATATGTATATTGTATTGTAAACAATGTATAAGGTGAATGAATATAGAATATGTTGGTTTTCCTGGTTTGGATTTCCAAGGGAAAAATGATGCAGGAGCATCGCTCACCTATCAAGCGAGCCAGCGCGCGGAGGTAAAGGAACAACTGAACAATGCCAGCATTCAAATTTTGGGAACATTGAAATATGGCTGCGCCAAACATTAATACTTGATGTGATGAAGCGCACTTTGTATATGTAACGGACCTTGAGCGGATAAGCTCTCGTCCTTAAGTAGCTGAGGCATTTATTTTAGATTTAATGCAAGTAGATAGAATAGTTAAGTCTAGATTAGAAAGTTTTTAGCTTTCGAGAGGGAAAACCGAGTATAGACACCCTCCCTTGTATCATTGTAACATAACATTCATTCAGCATTAGCATTGAAAGGAAGAAGAGAAGAACAGAGCAGAGATTCTGTGAAGAACCTCCATGTACAACCATTGAATTAATAGGAAGAGCCTTGATTCAATTCCATGGACGTGTTTGACCTCTGTGTGCTGTTGGTATTGTGCTTATGTATGTTTGCTTCTTTCTATGCTTATCTTTTATATGCTGCATATGTAATTGCGTATCAGGTTCGAAACCTGAGAGAATGAGAAGATAGAGTTCCAATTGGTTCTCTGCTTGAGCCAAGAGATTCCTGCATAGAGTGCAGTCGAGTTCCTCCGCACAGAGTGCGTCGAGGAGGCCAAGCAGTTGAACTTTTGTTCTCTTTTGCCCAGAGTTGGGTTTGAGTTATTCGAGCCGTGCAGGTGAGTGCAGATCGAATTTGAGTCTCAGTAGCAAGTATGAGAAGGGGAAGGTTGAAGTTGATGTGAGCGTGAGCGCACAGAACCCAGAAGACTTCAACGCTTTGAGGGCTGTTGGAAGTCGAGCACGTGAAGAACATGAGAAGTCTCTGAAGGAGTCAGAGAGAGAAAATCTTAGGAGGGATAGTCCCTTTGTTTCAGAGGAAGAGAATCGACGACTTGGAGTTGTTGAGGAGAAACCCGAAATCCCGAGGACCGTCCGATCGTGGAAGAGTTGCACGGGAGATAGCCGTAAGCACAGGCGAGGAAGGATCAAAGCCCATCGGGCTTCAGGGTATCGACATTCGGGGATTGATAAGGCGAGGATTCACCCCTCGTAGAATCGCGAATCGCGATTCCCCGAATGAATTTGCACCATTGATATGGACAAGGACACGTGGCGCAGGATCCCTTTGGATCAGGATTCGGCATTCGGCATTCCCGGAGGTAAGAGTTTTATACTCTTTGAAATCGCGACCGACGATTCCCTGAGTTGACCAGAGCCGTCGATCATCGAAGGGACACGTGGCATTAGATCCCTGGATTCGGAGGTTTGCAAGGTCTGTGACCTTGTGCATCAGGAGACGCGAATTCCCGAATCACGATTTCCCGATAGCACGAGTGGGAGACAGGTGTCAAGGTGTTAGGCCTCACCATGGGATGTTGATAGGTGGTATCAGAGAATCGGGGTTCGGGGTTTTGTGATGCAAGAGAATTGCGATCAGTGAAATCGCGATCCCGCGATCCCCAATCGCACGAGCGAGGGAAGTGACGTGGCATGTGGGACTGTGAATCGCCAGTGGAGTACAGGTGGAAGCATATCAGATTTCGGGGTTCGGGACTTTGTGGTGTCAAGGGTTCATGACATCGCATACTCCGATTTCCCGATAGGGAAATTCCCGAATAGAGGTTGTTGACCGTTGACCATCGGGGTTCGGGGAAGTAAAGGCCCGATACCGTGAGTGTCGAACTCGCAAACTCGCGAGTCCCGATTTGCCGATACGCAAAGGGAGATCGCCGGAGGAGTGTACTGTGGGTAGTGGACTCCCGAGGGAGTTGGAAGAGCTTGGACTCTTCGGGACAGATAAAGAGGAGGTCCTGGTGGGCGACCGTGCTCGCAGAGGGGTAGGTTTGTGTCAAGTGGTATCAGAGCTGAGTTGGAATTCTCTTTGTTCAGGTAGCAGAGAGGAGATACATAATGCCGCCCAGAAGAGAGAGGCCATCACCTGATCGTGAGGACAGGGATGCCCGAAGAAGGGGTAGACCAGCAGGAAATCCAGAGATGGAGCGTCAAATACGAGATCTCAGGGCGAGACTCGAAGATATGGAGACTACCCAAAGGCATGGAGCTGACGCAGGAGAGTTCAGCGATCCCGAGATTGAAGAGGAAGCTGGACATGATGAAGGGGAGGTCTCAACAAAAGATGCCTCGAGAGAGAGGTTAATCAGAGCTATCTCCACGATGAGCTCGAAGACCAAGATGGACATTCCCGTCTATGAGGGAAGTCTAAATGCTGAGGAGTTGCTGGATTGGATCTGAGCACTCGACACCTACTTCGATTATGAGGATATCGAAGAGGACAAAAAGGTGAGGCATGCAGTCACAAAGTTGAAAGGACATGCAGCCTTATGGTGGGACGAGCTGCAGGCAGACAGACGTTCCAAGGGCAAACAGAAGATCAAAAGCTGGGATCGGATGATTGCCAAGATGAAGGCGAAGTTCATTCCGAGGGATTACCAGATCACAATATTCAGGCGCATGCAGAACCTGAGACAGAAGTTGATGACGGTGAAAGAGTACACCGAAGAATTCTACAGGCTCAATATTCGAGCTGGTCATCGGGAGAGTGATGACGAAAAGGTGGCGAGATACCTGAATGGTCTCAGGTATGATATTCAGGATGAATTGAGCATGCTGACCATCCGCACGGTGGAGGATGCGTATCAGATGGCTCTGAAAGCCGAAGAAAAACTGAGCCGCAAGCAAGGTCAGCGAGGGCGAGGTAGAAGCCAGCCTAGAGGAAAAAGTGTTGTTCAAGAACGAACACAGAAGCCCAAGGAGGATTGGAAGAGGCCTCAGGGTAGAGCTGAAAGAGGTGGAACCTCACAGTAGAGACAGAAAATTGCTGAGCCGAGGAGGCAACAAGATGATCAGCAAGGAGGATATGCTGACACGAATACATTTCCTCGTACCCGAGGTAGAGGAAGAGGCAAAGGAGGAGTTATCACATGTTTCACATGTGGTAAAGACGGTCATAAAGCCGTAGACTGTCCAGAGAGGAAGGTGGACGGAGGATGAGCTCACGTCGCTGAGGCGCAGAGGCGTGACGTCGATGATGAAGACACTGGAAGTGGGAAGTCACTGACAGTGCATAAGGTCCTGTTGAAACCTGAGAAGGAGGTAGAGGACACAGCTCAGAGATGTTGACTGTTCCGGACGACTTGCAAGACCCAAGGCTGGAAATGCAAGGTTATAGTGGACAGTGGGAGCACAGATAATCTCGTTTCGACCGGGATGGTGGAGAAACTGGAGCTAAAAACGAACAAGCACCCGAGTCCATACAAAGTGACGTGGCTGCAGAAAGGACACCAGGTATGTGTTACGAAACAATGCTTGGTCAATTTTAAAATGGGTGAATATAAGGATGAAATCTTGTGTGATGTCATTCCCATGGATGCCTGTCATGTTTTATTGGGGAGACCATGGTAGTATGATAGACATGTGGTTCATGATGGGAGAATGAACATATACATCTTGGAGAAGGATGGTAAAACACATACATTGCTCCCAAGGAAGGATAAGGGAGTGAAGCCGGAAGTGAGCAGTACCACACTTCTCATGAGTGGGAAAGAACTTCTCACAGAGCTGGAGAAGGATGAGGATCCACAGTTCTTTGTTTTCAGGAAGCCGAGAATTATCCCGACAAGCACAAGAGTGGACGAATTGCCGGAAGAGATTCAGCAACTGCTGGGAGAGTTCGCTGGTATCATCGTGGACGAACTACCTCGTTCGTTGCCACCGATGAGGAGTGTGATTCACCCCATTGACCTCATTCCCGGAGCAAGTTTGCCAAATAAGGCAGCGTACAGGTTGACACCTCAGGAGAACGAGGAAGTCAAAAGGCAGGTTCAGGATTTGCAGGACAAGGGACTGGTGAGAGAGAGTCTCAGTTCATGTGTTGTTTCGACAGTGTTGAGTCTAAAGAAGGATGGAGGCTGGAGAATGTGTACAGACTCCAGGGCAATAAATAAAATTACCATCAGGTACAGGTTCCCATTACCAAGAATGGACGACTTGATGGATTTCCTAAGTGGGGCAAACTATTTTTCAAAGATAGATCTCAAGAGCGGATATCATCAGATCCGGATGAGAGAGGGAGATGAATGGAAGACAGCATTCAAAACAAACGAGGGTTTGTATGAATGGCTGGTCATGCCGTTTGGTCTGACAAACGTGCCAAGCACTTTTATGAGGCTGATGAATGAAGTCCTGCGGGAATTCATTGGCAAATTTGTGGTCGTATACCTAGATGATATTTTGATTTTCAGCAAAACCAGGGAAGAACACTTGAGGCATTTGGCCACTGTGATGAGAATACTGCAGCAGGAGAAGCTTCTGATTAATTTGAAGAAGTGTTCCTTCATGCAGACGGAACTCATATATCTGGGTTTTGTGATTTCAGCAAATGAATTGAAGATGGATCCTGAGAAGGTGAACGTAATCAGAAATTGGCCGTCGCCGAGAAATGTTTTTGAGGTAAGGAGCTTCCATGGTTTGGCGAGCTTCTACAGGAAATTTATTCATAATTTCAGTGGAATCAGTGCCGCCATGATGGAAACTGTGAAAAAGCGGCATAAAATTTTTCAGTGGACAGTCGAGGCTGAAAGGAGCTTCAATCTGTTGAAGTGGAAGATAACCGAGCAGCCAGTGTTAGTGCTGCTTGATTTTCGAAAAACCTTCCAGGAGAAGTGTGACGCCAGTGGGTATGCTGTTGGAGGGGTCTTAAGTCAGGACGACCGACCTATTGCATATTACAGCGAGAAGCTGGATGATGCAAAGTTGAAGTACTCCACATATGATAAGGAATTCTATGCCATCATACAAGCATTGAAGAAGTGGAGGCATTATCTCATACCCAAAGAATTTGTGATGTACAGTGATAATCATGCACTGCAATTCGTGAGTCAGCAGGAGAAGCTGAACCAGTAGCATGCGAAGTGGGTAGAGTATATGCAGAATTTCACCTTTGTCATAAAGCACATTTCGGGGACTGCTAATAAGGTAGCTGACGCCTTGAGTCGAAAATGTTTATTGCTGCAGGAATTCAAGGTCAAGACTTTGGGTTTTGAAAACCTGAAGGATATGTATGCAGGTGATTCTGATTTCGGAGAAGCTTATGAAGCAACCGAGAATCCGGTGCTCAGGGATAGAAGCCCGTGGATAGATTTCTTGATACAGGATGGATTGCTATTCAAGGGTAATCAACTGTGCATTCCAGATTGCTCTATGAGAGAGAATTTGGTACGAGAAAAGCACAGCGGTGGACTAGCAGGTCATTTCGGGCATGAAAAAACATTCGCCAAGCTGAGTGAATCTTATTTTTGGCCAGGCATGCATGCAGATGTGAAGAGATTTGTTGACAGGTGCAGGATATGTCAACATGCAAAGGGCCGAAAGCAGAATGCAGGGTTATATCAGCCATTACCTATACCTGAGAGGCCATGGGAAGCCATTAGCATGGACTTTGTGTTGGGTTTACCTAGAACACAACGAGGAGTTGATTCCATCTTTGTTGTGGTGGACAGGTTCTCGAAGATGGCACATTTCATTTCGTGCCATAAGACGAGCGATGCAACCCACATCGCCAATTTATTTTTCAAAGAGATTGTAAGATTGCATGGATTGCCGAGGAGCATCGTCTCAGATCGGGACATGAAGTTCATAGGTAATTTTTGGAGGACGCTATGGAAGAAGTTGGGGACTAACTTAGCATTCAACTCTGCTTACCATCCGCAGACAGATGGGCAGACAGAAGTGGTCAACAGAAGCTTGGGAGATCTGTTGAGGAGCCTAGTGGTGGAGCATCATAGCAGTTGGGACCAAATCTTACCACATGCAGAGTTTGCATACAATGATTCTGTGAATCGGAGTACAGGTAAGAGTCCATTTCAAATTTTATATGGAACATAGCCAAGAGGAGTGTCTGAGCTCAGGGAGCCAGAACAGGCTGAAAATAGCAGCGCGAGGGCTGAAGAATTCGCTGAGGCAATGCAAGAACTTCATGCACAGGTGAAGCAGCGATTGCAAAAATCCAATCAGGAGTATAAGCGCAGAGCCGATCAGAGAAAGAGACAGCTTCAGTTCGAAGTTGGGGATATGGTTCTGGCACACTTGAGGAAGGAGAGGTTCCCAAGGGGAACATATAACAAGCTCAAGATGAAAAAGATTGGACCATGCAAAATCCTGAAGAAATTTGGGGAGAATGCATATGAGCTTGAGTTGCCAGAGGGCATCGGGATATCTCCGATTTTCAATATTTTGGATTTATACCCATACAAAGTCGAAGAAGAAAACGCCGGAATTGAGGAACCAGCAATCCAGTGGCAGAAGCAGTTGCCAATGGCACAGAAACCTCAGATAGAGTGCATACTGGACAGGAGAGTAGGCAAGAAAACCAGGAGAAAGCAGTATTTCGAATACCTGGTAAAGTGGAAGAATCACCCAGTGGAGGATGCCAGCTGGGAAACCAAGGAGGAAATACAGAAACACGGGCACACTGTGCAGGAGCTCATGGACAGGAGCCCATGAAATCTTTTGAGCCGAGGAGTATGATGCAGGAGCATCGCTCACCTATCAAGCGAGCCAGCGCGCGGAGGTAAAGGAACAGCTGGACAGCGCCAGCATTCAAATTTTGGGAACATTGAAATATGGCTGCGCCAAACATTAATACTTGATGTGATGAAGCGCACTTTGTATATGTAACGAACCTTGAGAGGATAAGCTCTCGTCCTTAAGTAGCTGAGGCATTTATTTTAGATTTAATGCAAGTAGATAGAATAGTTAAGTCTAGATTAGACAGTTTTTAGGTTTTGAGAGGGAAAACAGAGTATAGACACCCTCCCTTGTATCATTGTAACATAACATTCATTCAGCATTAGCATTGAGAGGAAGAAGACAAGAACAGAGCAGAGAGTCTGTGAAGAACCTCCATGTACAGCCATTGAATTAATAGGAAGAGCCTTGATTCAATTCCATGGACATGTTTGACCTCTGTGTGCTGTTGGTATTGTGCTTATGCATGTTTGCTTCTTTCTATGCTTATCTTTTATATGCTGCATATGTAATTGTGTATCAGGTTTGAAACCTGAGAGAATGAGAAGATAGAGTTCCAATTGGTTCTCTGCTTGAGCCAAGAGATTCCTGCATAGAGTGCAGTCGAGTTCCTCCGCACAGAGTGCGTCGAGGAGGCCAAGCAGTTGAACTTTTGTTCTCTTTTGCCCAGAGTTGGGTTTGAGTTATTTGAGCCGTGCAGGTGAGTGCAGGTCAAATTTGAGTCTCAGTAGCAAGTCTGAGAAGGGGAAGGTTGAAGCTGATGCGAGCATGAGTGCACAGAACCCAGAAGACTTCAACGCTTTGAGGGTTGTTGGAAGTCGAGCACGGGAAGAACGTGAGAAGTCTCTGAAGGAGTCAGAGAGAGAAAAGCTCAGGAGGGATTGTCCCTTTGTTTCAGTTGCACAGGACGAAGGTGGCGAACAGAGGATTCTCAAGAGGAAGAGAATCGACGACTTGGAGTTGTCAAGGAGAAACCCGAAATCTCGAGGACTGTCCGATCGTGGAAGAGTTGCACGGGAGATAGTCGTAAGCACAGGCGAGGAAGGATCAAAGCCCATCGGGCTTTAGGGTATCGACATTCGGGGATTGATAAGGCGAGGATTCACCCCTCGTAGAATCGTGAATCACGATTCCCCGAATGAATTTGCACCATTGATCTGGACGAGGACACGTGG